>JAIPMN010001996.1:0-18574 GCA_020650975.1 Apostichopus californicus | reverse complement strand
CCCCCCCCCCCCCGCTGAAATTTTTGTTATGATTGAAGCTGATACTGTAGTGTTTGATTTTAGTAACAGTTTTTTTGTTGTTGGTAACCTTTTCTTATCTTTATTACAAACAAAATTGATCCATTTATTTCTTTATCTGACATATATATCCTTGAAATAAGAATGTATAATATCCTGCTTTGATGGGTTAAGAAAAATATTTTCTTTTGTCTTTGAGGAATATCCTGTTGTTTCTCTTTTGCTTTCCCTTCCAGCTATGACTAACATATAATTATACATACAGATATTCCTATTCTGGTAAAGCTCAGACCTGGAATAATTGTTCTAAATATCAAATCTCTGCCAAATTATGCCACAACCCTGTACTTTTATTTGTGTTAGTCGTGGGAGAGAAGCATGATGTTTACACATCCCTCAATTAATGGTGGATTTGGTGGGAAGGAATAACTGGGAAAATAAACAAATTTAGCATCGTTAAAATATACATTCATAGTAAAAAAAAGTAAGAATATTAAACATCACACTAAAATTTCGAACTGTGTTTATTTGGTTACGGACTTGCAATAATTTGGTTTCGTGTCTTCAGACGTAGTGATTGCTCAGTCTGGTACATTGCAGGTTAACAGTTTATGGAGGACTCCCATGTTTATATTTCGTGTTGACGATTAAAGCCTCTTTGAAATTATATCTAAATTATCAGATGAAATAACGTGATGATGACTGATGATGATTGAATATAATACATCTTTTGATTATTTAATTAATATGTGATTTGATTGGGAGTCTTTAATGAAGATCACTTAGACGGTCGTGTGTCAAGTCAACATTTGTTGAATTTTTTGTTTTTAACGTTTATTACGACTTTTGTCAAATGATCGTGATAATCTCCATGCAGTACCAGATTTCATGAAAAGTGTTTACATTATCTCAGTATCCTAATGTTCCATGTATTCTCCAGATTCCTCATAAAACAGTATATTTTGTAATACCATATCATTACAGCATATCACCTTCCCCATATCTCCCCTCCACCACCCCCACCACCCTCCTCCCCCTCCCCTGCCCCATTCTGTTATGGACAGCATCGTTTAAGTACAAAGAAATGGTTTGTCACATTTCATATAGTCACCACTTGTCCAGCTGTTCCAAATTGCCTGAATAATAGCTGGTAGTACTGACACTAAGAGACAATATGTGTAGTGCCCCAAATAAATGGTTTGATATGGTTGGATGAAGTTTTATTCAAATTTATTCCTACTGTTTCTCCAATGTATGCCAGACTGTGCATAAATTGGCAGAATTTTACCCACATTTTCAAATTTGTTTTACACTGACCAATACCCTAGGCCCCTAAAGCTATAAATGGCAGTTGATTCTGAAGTCTAGTATGTCTCAGTTTGATTGGTTAGACTGACAGAAATTACGCTTCTTGCGAACACAGCTTCCTCCGAACAAAGGCTACTTTAGGGGCTCAGAATTACTCGGGCTGTTGGAGGATAGGGGACAAAGCAGAGGAAACCTCTCAGAGGAGATTGGTTCTGTCAAGTCTTGAAAGATGATAAAGGAGATGAGTCTATTTTGGTGGGATGAGGCCAATTAGGATTTCATGGATGGACAACTTTTACCAAGACTTTCTTGTAGGGCCCTAACAATACAGCCTTCAACAGCTTTGACAAAGTTGTGGGGTTTCTCAACACTGCAATATAGTACAGTGACCTTAAAACAAGGAATCATTTCCATATGAAATAAATAATACAACTTAATAAAACGAAATAAAATAATATGAAATGAACTCAGTTTGTGTTCGTTTCATGTTGTGTTTTATTAAGAGTTCATGTAGTGTTAATGGTGACATGTCATTCAGTTTCAAAGAAGGTCTTTGCGTGAAGTGTAATGATTGTCACATCTCAAATAATTTCACAACAAATCTCTATTTTAAACTTTGGGACCAACATTGATGGCCTTTGAAATGGTGAGAAGATATACTATATACATACACTTAGATGTTTGTACAGTGTGCAGTAGCACAGTGATGAACATCATAGTGAAAAGTGCAATACAGACACATTTGATGTTTTGCAACCCAGTGCAAACAGCAGTTTTTACCTTCATATTTGTCTTGTTTGTACTACTGTATAAGTAAAATGTATGTGTGCCAAGTTGCCAACTCAAATATATCTTGTCGTGAATGTTTGAACAAGGAGAAACATCAGCTTGCACAAATCTCTGATGTTTTCTTTTTCTAGGAAATATTAATATTGTGATTTCTTGTATGACAACAACATCTTAAAGGGGGCCTTGAAAGTTTGTTTTTTTAAGCAGTGATGTATAATTTTGTTTTACTAACCTGCCCGACACAACTGCTGTATTTTCGCTTATAGTGCTCATCTAGCGCCATCTAGCCATGACCTCAAACCATGTGACTAGTTGAAGACAATTTTTTTTCTGACATGTGGTAAAGTGGCTTTTTATATGTCCTGCAGAAGGAAGGGTACAAACGAAGGTTGTGAAAAATTACCTGTACATAGTTAAGTCCACATATGCTCAAAATAATAATAAATATTGTGCAAAATTAGGTCATACTGGTAAGTTATATTACAGTGACTTATATTACATGCAAAAGGCCATATTAATGAGCTAAAAGTCACAAACAACTTGTAGAAACATATTAGCAAATTTTCTGGGGAGGGGGGCCGACCTAGCTACAGCATTTTGTCCCTAACCCTTTTCCTCAGTCTCCTAATATGTTAATTTTTAAGTGTACATACAGTAGCTAACATTTTACATTATTGTGAACTTTTCTTCCATTAAGATTGAAAGTGTTTTCTGATGTACCAGAAACATAATTTTCATTGCTACATAAGTACACAGCTACTCCTCGCCAGTGTTACATTCAAAGTGGTGTTTTACTAATTAGTTTTTCAAAAATGGAACAAATTCCTTGGCTTTGCCTAGATGACCAAGATCCCATAAGAAACCCTTCATTAGCATCGATTGCCCTATTTAATGCTTGCCGGCAGTATACTCTGGTAGGGCATTACGTCTCTAGTTTGCATTTCAGACTCTCAGCAGTTGGTATTCCTTGTCACATGGGTGAAAAGTACTGTACAACATGTATCAGTAGGAAAAGAGATTTACTCTTTGATTATCGCAGGGAACAAATTACATAGGAGTATATCTTAGACAGTTTTGTGCAGGCTTTACAGATCAAAGTGACTGCAAATAGAATGCATAGTTTGAATGTGTCCTGAAGCAATGTGAATGAATTTAATTCTTTCCATGTATATAGATTACTATGAATTCCAAATGCTTAGCCTGGGGCTAACAACACATTTCCAGTAAAGATTGTATAGTTTGCAAGAGCTTGATGATGATTGGAAGACTGGTATGTGGTGATAGTGATTGACTGGGCTGTTAACATATATTACACAGAGACAGACTACGAATGGGATCATCACTTCTTCTATATTATTACATGATCCCAGAAAACATGTAATGAAAGAAAAGAAAGGCTTTTGCTCTCATAACACAAATGGAGAAAAAAGACACACCTCCCCCCCCCCCCGTCCGCCCCTTCCCTCCTCGATCTCCGGAATTAATAATCAGTAAGCATTCTGCAATATATATGAACTAAAATATTCACTGGGCTGTGCGATGAAGAATATGATTGATTATATCCTTCGAATAATTATCAGTTTACTCTGCTTTCGAATTATAATTATGTTAACCGTGACGCATACATGGTGACTTTGACTTAAATGTCCTCATTTACATCCTGTTCCAGTTTTTTTGTGAACCACTTTTCTTTTTTTTCAGTGTTCCACTTTTTGTGCTGCTTCGAGTTGAAAGTTGACATGAAATTAGGAAACTTTGAGAGTATAAATGAAGTTTAAATCTTCCTTGTTGTTTCTAAAAGTTGTTGTAGAATTAAGTTACAGTATCGAAAGACTTCATACGACAGGAAGTTACTGACTCATATGTGCAATAACACCAGTCCTCTTCCTTAAGACCTGGTTTCAATATCGTTCATTGATGGAAACAAATCTAGGGAAATAGTAATATTTTTGGGTCAACTTATTTTGAAACAGATCCAAGTTAGAAAGGTTCGTGAGCTAAGATATATACACAGGAAAGGGGGAAGGTCTGTCTTAGAAATCTTTGAATTCACCTTATACTTTGGTGTGTTTGATTCATTGAAGAGGTCATACAATGAATCTCTTTTTCAAAACTTTTAAGTGAACCTTCACAATGTGTATGTAATAGAAAGTTGAATTAGCAGTAGTGTAGGTCATGGTAGCTGTCATGAATCATGGAATATCCAGATGGTGTGTGGTATGTTCCTTATGTTGGCTTTCGTGTATTTTTCATAATTTGAAACAGTTGTGAATCAAGCTGAACTTCAGGCAAAACATTCAGTGCTGATAAGTCATGCAGAGTTCAACACACACATACTCACACTCACACACAAATTGAATGCAGATAATGATTCTATATTGGCCAATAGCTATTGGTTATTAAGATATTCATCTTGAATATGTACTCAAAATTGTCTGATATTCTCCTTTAAGGCAAATCATCAGTGATGACATCAGCTTCCCTGCAGTCCACACCTAATTATTACTGTTAATCTGTTTTATAATTTCCAGTCACTCATCCAAACCATGTTCTAGTACCTTCATATAACCCTTAACAACGGGGAACCCGATGGATCAGGCCAACAGCATTTGTCACTGACAAATTCATAATAAATTGAGCTGACCTAGGTAATGGTCTGTGCTAGAATAGATAGTCCAGCCACTTTGATTGATGAGCCTCCTAGCTCTGATGCATAATTTAGGATCATTTGTCAAAACACATAAAAATGATGTACTATTAGTTTAAACCTGCACTGATTGTAGTGGATTTAACAATCTTCAGCATATCAACATTAATTTAGAGCCTACAGTACTATCATCCTTTCAAAATATTCAAATATTATTCAAATGCTCAAACGATACTAAAACTATTGACCAATAATCTAGAATGCATCGGAAATTACCTGGTTTTGATACAATGTCATATGTTGACTACAAGTGCATTATATCTAAAACCAATATTTTAACCTTTTAATTTATGAGCAGACATTTGACTGTGATATTGAGGAAATGTCAGGCACACATAATTTTTTTTTTAATATTTAAATTGAAACTGAATATGATAAGTATACATCAGTGGATGTCCTTTGCAAACAAACCGTATCTGAGTGAGTCATAGATGCCCGTATAACTATTTACTATAAGGTAACCAGAAAAAGTTGCTGGTCTTTGCTTGTGGACTATGAAGGCTACAGTAAGCCATGTATCTCAGTACAAGTGCATACATATATACACACACATAGCCTTTAGTCTACTGAGCGTGTATTAAACTACAGCTTCTGTGCTGTTCGAAATTTTTCATCAACAAATGGTTTGTTTTATGAAGATACATGTGCTGTCTGTGTTTTTTTTATGTGTTTTTTTTTTCTCAATAAAATGTATTACGTAGGACTCACCTATAGCTTTTCTTTGATAATATATAATGAAAAGAGAGCTGCTTGTTTATTTTTTCAACAATGTTATTTAAAATGGAATTAGAAGGAAAAAAATAGGAGTTTTCTTCAAAGTGTTTATTTGGTCTTTTAATGCACTAGTTAGTAAATTAATGTTACAATAGTTGTGACATAAAATTGTTATCATTAAGTTGTAGTTAACTTAATAGTCACCATTAATAATAATAATAATAATAATAAATGAGACTTATATAGCGCCAAATCAGTAAACAAAAGTCACTGCTCAAGGCGCTTTACAAAGAAAGTAAATTAATTTACAAAAGAACAAGTGAAAAAATTAATAAACGATCAGTATGTGGAATAATGAAAATAACAAGGATTGAACAAACTTGTTACTCGAAGTGGTCATAACTTAATAAATATTGTAAATATTATTTCACACTCGTCACCTCCCAACCATGATACTCTTGCTCTAATGTACCATGAAGTGATGTCTATTAGTCCTGATCTGTTCCCAGGAAAGACCTAAACAGATAAATTAATTGTGACAAATATGCCACCATCCCCAAACTAAGAAGTATATATTTAACTGCACAAAAAGGTTAACCATACATTTTAACAAAATTTCAATAAAGCCATCTACAATTATCATGTGATACCTCTGACCTGTGTAAATTTGCATAATTATTAAGAATTCAGTTACAAGAAAAGGAAAAGAATATTTTTGTTTTAAGCCATTCAAATGTTGTTTCTCCGCCGGTCAGCTTTTACTGATACTTATCGGCTCATCTACTGCAGTTGATTATGCTCAAACGTGACATGTTTTCAGTAAACCTTGAATTGTGCCTCCTAGTAAAAAGACTCCTGCTGCCTCTAGAAGATGTTAGAAGCATTAGAAATATTAAATGCCAAATACTATAGGAGTTTAAAAGAGGTTGTTGATGAAAAAAGAAGACAAAGATTTGTATTTGTTTTGTTTCACTATGATGGTGAAATCAGTTTCATTTTCTGCTTGAAAGATGGTTGGAGGAATGGTGTATACCTGGTTCTAGGATGAACTGTATGGTATGCGATTAACTTTTTTTGATTATTCAGCAAAAGAAAATCATAGGACAAGTTCTGATTAAGTAGGTTTCAAAAGATACCAGAAAAGTTTAGACTGCACAATAAGCCAATTTTCGTGCATTTGTTTGGTGCTCATATACAGGTAGTGTAACCTTGGGGAATTTAAGAAAAGTAAGTTCTTTTTGCTGTTTGAAAAGCTAGTAAGAAAATGAAAAAAATATAGGTAATAATTAATTTAAAAAAATAAAATAAAAACTTATTAGATAATTATGAATCTAATTGGTGTGATTTCCTGATTCCATACGTACGTTTTTAGAAAATTGTAAATTGTTAATGATATGTGAAAACTATTGTGCTCATCTGTAAAATTTAGGTGTTTATTTTGCTTTGACATACATGTAAATGCTGGATAAAGTTCTTTCTAATGGTGGTAGCCATACTTTCATGTGGCATAGTCCTCAAGCTATGATATGTACTGGTCAATTAAAACAATTTGCCATGAAAATGAGTAGAATTTACTCTAATTCTATCTGTGTCATTATAAGCTATTTGCATCTTCAAAATATTCTCTGTCATATTCAGCCTTAAAAGATTGTCTCTTACAGACCAAGTTTTTAAAAGTAAATTTTTGTTGTAATTTGTCAAGTGACTACTTTCCGGAGGAAGAGGCGCATCTTTAATGAGACTTTACGTCAGATAAGAAGATGGAGACGCAATATATCTTTGGTAGCTGAATTAGTTCCCTTCAAGGAACCCCTTAAGGTTTATGGATAAGTAGACTTTTACAGGCCTCGTACATAATGTTGGAGCCGTCTTCCCGATGATGCATTGCACTGCGTATAATTTACCAGTTTTGATTGCTTTTGATTTACAGTAGTTTTACGCACCAGTCTAGTGTCAAGCATATATATTACACAGTAGTACGGTACATGTTGCGCTACTGTTATAATGAGTGTTGATTGGGTGGGGGGAGGGGGGGAGAAAAATTGTTAGCAACAAACATGGTACCTGCCAATAAATGTATTGTTTGTATCTGTTGCAGTACTTACTTTAGTTAATCAATGTACAGTAGGTCCTAGAGTGACAAATATAGTCTTTATTATTGTGCATATAATTATCACAAACTCATTAGTTTGTAGTAGAAATTGAGTATAATTGTTTTCACTAATGTAATTATTAATAGTGGACTTTTCTATGTTGGCAAAACAGTAAATTATCATGATTACGTGAGTAAACTATTAGTGCCAGAAATGATCATTTTGAAAGCCATTAGCCATTGAGATGGGTATCTGTTTGTTTCTATTCATAAGGGAATGCATGCATTATGCTGCTGTAAAGGTCGGGCATAATGTCAGCTGTGCAATCGTCACATGGAATATGGCTACATTCAGTCTTCAGTAGAACGGTAGGTAAATCATTCAATGGTGACCTTAGTTTGATCTGTGTACTGCCCTCTTCCCTTTCCTTACCGTATCGGGGTCGATCGACAACGACGACAGTGACCCTGAAGAGGGTCCCTGTGGTGCAGTATCAGAATGTTATTAAGTGTAGTAGGGATACGTACAGTAGTTTAGAGTGCATGTTTATAGGTAAGTTTGTCAGATTTGTAAAATATCCCAAACTAGTAAGTTTTACCTGTGTCGATTCATCGCACCAGATATGGGGACAATTCAATACTGAAGACGATTCAATGCCAGCTGTTATTTATAGTCGATAGTCCTCTCACCATATGTCATGCTATATATACCTCATTCTCACCATTCAGCCCACAATAATTCTGAGTCTATGATGGCTGAGACAAGCCCACCACGCACACCTCGCGATGAAAAAGACAGTGGTGGTAAGTTTGGAATGACGTGTTGCTCCCGATGCATATTCATTAATGCATATTCATTAATGATGCTCGCTGACGCATACTCAGTAACGTTTGCAGTGCTTTCTTGACTTTCAATTCACACCAGCTTTGCTTTGAGATGTACTTTACTCATAGAATCTGGAAATACAATCCTCCAATTCTATTCTGATCTATCCTCTCTCCCTCTACTTTATCAAATTATTCCACCCTTAAAGTTGCCTATTAGAACACCAAAGATAGTTTGCAGATATGTACCTATCCATCTTCTTTTTAACACTTTTCCCCTAGATTTTTCTTTAACTTGCACGACCCATGCAGTGAGTGGTAGGATCTGTCCTGCCATGAACTTTCCACCCTGCTGATATAGCATTTAAATAATATTTTACTAATTTTCTTTCTCATGTGATATCCTGGAAACTTCAGAGTGTAGATTTGCTTGAAATAATAGTGCCAACATAGCTAAGAGATACTGTTACAGTATATTATGATAAGTGCATTAGAACAAAAAAGAGGGGGGTTGCTAGGGTCGGGATGTGGGAGGAGGGTAGGTCCTGCATATGGTACGATCCGTACTTAATTTGCATAAAAAGTTTGCTGTGAGTAACATTTGAGTCTCACAGCCAAAGCAAGCAGTATTGACCAAATCTTTGCACCGACTTGATTACATTCATGATATAACGATACTGGAAAGATAATTACTGTTGATCAGAGGCACTTTTCTCGTCAGAAAAATGAGATGGCGAAAACTTGCAAATTTATGCAAATATTAATCAGAAAGCTTCAACCTCATGCTCTGTGTTGAATTTATGTGATCCTCTTTGCCTTGGGATACTAAAATAATGCTATCAAGTTACAATGATTTAGTATCTGATCTGTCTTTGACAACACGCGTATGTTAATCAACTAATTAATTAACTAAGTACCACTGTAGGTCTACCAGTCTTTCCATTTACTTTCCTGTGATCAAGGTATTGTATCATAATCCCAAGTTTCCAACCTTAATTTTCTTGCTTCGTGTGACTTTTGCTATCTAGCTTTGCTGTCCAGAACTAATTTCATTGAAGTGAAGAAGTATATTAGGAGACAGATAATCATATGTGCATTTATGTCTCTTGATTAAAGATCATTGCTTCTTGACTTATTCATGTTAAGGTCGAATTCATATGTATGTGAGGAACATTAAAACTTCACTTGAATGATAAGATTTCAGGGTCAGGGGAGGGGTGGTGGTAAAGGACCGTGTCCCCCCATTTATTATTTTCAAAGCAATATGATTTTCATAAGGACATGGAATTGCCGTAGGATTTGTCTACTCCCACCACATTTCAAATATTTTGTAGGGTCTGTGTCCAGACTTAAACCTGCGTATTGCTGGGCAGTAGAAATAGGGATAAGGGAGGGGAGGTTTGTCTCATAATTAACTCTGCAAACAAGCAGAAAAACTGTCAAATAAATGAAATGTGCGAAGTTGAGAAGGGTAAATTCAATCACAAAAGAGCAATCTTCTCCCTTCCTTTGTGTCCTAATAGTATATTGCACAAGGAGTTATAATTTGTGATATTTTAATAAGCGTTATAGATCAGGGAGCTAAATAGAGCAGTATATATAGATGTATGTATAGACTTTAATAATTCCTATCAATGTAGTTCATGTTACATGATATCCTGTACTTAAATAAACCCATGTTGTTATCTCGCTGCCCTTTGCAATCATACTAACTTATTTAAATTGCCTTTATCAACCCCCCTAAAGGAATGTATCATGTTAGATGACTTACAACTGCCATTAAGATACTTGCTATAATGGTGGATTGTAGAATGGTCTGGACCTCATTGTTCATAGTCGATATAACTCGGAAGGTACCATTTCCAATTTTCCATGTAAGAAATTCTGACATAAAATTCCATGACATACCAGAAAAGAGGTTCTCTGTGATGTTGCAGGTTAAAGAGTTCTTCTGGTTGCTACAAACTAAAGGGCCAGGGTTAGGTGATCCATAAGACCTGGGACTATTATCAAGTAATGATTGGATGGTGGTTTATTATGGAAATGAAAGTAACACTTTGTTTGAACTGTACAAATGAAAATAATAATAAGGAAGTGTTATCTTAACAAACAGTGTGCACATTAGTATTTATTTATGCATATGATCGTTCAGTTGATGGAGACCATTATAACATATCATGAGATGTTTTGTCCTAAGAATAATTATTTGCTCATCAGAAATGAAAGTATATTGCTGGCCTTCATATTCCTTCCTTCCTTCCTCCTCCTCCCTCTCACTCTCAGTAGCCCTGCCTCCCTTCTCCTTACTCATCCTCTCCCCTCCCCGTCCAGATGAGGTTTGGTTTTGATCAAAACATTTCAATTAATATCTGAAAATATCAGCTTTTTACCTTTATTGAAATGATTGAATTTATTAGGATCAGTTCTAACATATTTTTTTAATGAACAGACCTTGTTGTTTCTTCATCTTAGATCTGTCTGTAAGCTCAGTTTTATTATTGGACAATGTTTGTATACTTCACTACAAAAATGTTCATAACTTTGTCAGTGGGTTATAAAACGCAGCCTGCCCTGATGGCTGTAGGACAGACCTGGGTAACAAATATTCCATGATGAGTAATGCTGCCCATTGTTTTAGTAATAATAAAGGCAACCTGCCAATATAAACTCCATGATCTAGCAAACTCTTGAGAGTATTATAGCATAACTGATCTAACTGGCAAGCTGTTAGTGTATACCACCACAGTAACAAGATAAATAATTCCTTTTCAGTATCCCCACTCCAAAATTTGTGTTGGATTCCCTTCTCAAAGTGTGATTCATTGCTCACAACTGTTGGTTTTTGAAGGTCATCAGAATTGCCACCAACTGCCACCAAATATGCCAGAAAGTCAGATAATGGTCATGCACCCCCCATGTTGTTATTTCAACTAGTAATTTATTGCCACTCTAAAAGTAGTAACAACCACACTTCTTAACAATCCTCAATGCCTAGGAATAATTTTAAGGACCAAAACCCCGAGGAAACTTTGGGCCCTAAACTGACGACCTTCAAGCAATAGTTCTCTGTTCACACTGCACAATCCTCCTATTTCATCTGGTTAGAATTCCAACGATCACAACATCAAGTAACCTAGTTTCCAGTTAGGAAGTAATGGGGCAAGATGGCCTCATAGCAAGCAGTTGGAACTTGAGAACAGGGTATACATTGCCAAACAGTCTTCTTGAACTTCATCCCAAGCTGTTCCCATAACCTATTTTTAATAGTTTTATGATGTATGTTTTTCTTAAACTCCAAATGACTTTACATATTTTCTGGAAGTTACCTGCTAGTTATGTTGTGAGGTTGTAAATTGCAATAACAAGGAAGTGTTATTTTTATCAACACCAGACATTTATTTGTGTACATCTTAGCGTTATCAGGGCGATCATTATGAAAGCAATATATCCTTTAGAAGATATTTAAGAATATCGGGTTTGGTTGTCAGAAATGAAAATAAACTTTCCGTCAGGTCTGAATGGTAATGCTTATCTTATTCAGATTTCTGCAAGCAAAAACAAGACTCACTTTCAAGCTGCTGTGTTTGAACTGCATCTGTGATGTCCCCATCTTTAGCTATGATAACACAATCAGTAGAATTGGCTTATACCTTCCAACTAATGGTACATTCCACAAATATATACGATCTACTACCACGGAAGTAGACTTACCATATACCTCTTTATTTCCTGTGACATGTTCTCCTCTACAGGAACGTTTAGTTAGTTTCACCAAAGTTGTAATAAGTTTGGTTCGAAAAAGTATTCTCAACTTGGTGATTTGGTCATCCAACTACTCAAATAAAAGGCACATTGCCATTAGTAATAACCGTTGTGATATTACAAAGTATATTGCAATTTCGTTTACCATTTTCATGTAGGTGCCATATTTGTTCAAGTTTTTCCCACAAAGAGTCCGAGGGGAAACCCTTAACTTAGACTTGTCCTCCTGCAGAATGCAACAACTTGTTATTGTTCCTTCAGATGAAATATGGTAAACCTATGTAGCTATTAGGGGTTCAGTGGAAATAATTTTCTGCAGCAGTTTTGAAGTTTCTGAATTTATGAAATACTATCTTTGCACTTGTACAGCAATTTGACCATTGTTGTGTGGCATTTTGCGATTCGATACCGGAAAAATTATTCCCCGTGTATTACCCTATTTCCTTTCTTTGGCTGAATTTTACACGTGGTAGGCGGCACATGGATCGGGTTGACTTGAAATTGTAAGATAATACCTTCTACATATGTACACGAATGGACTTGTACATATGTGTGATCTCCCGCTTCTTCGGTATTCATTCTATCCGTCTCTGCTCCTCCAGCGAAGACGCGGACATAAATAACAAACATCTCGTAAAACAGAGTCTACTCGGCAGGTAATTGTTTAGAAGAGATGACAGGACCTTGGTGATAAATTCTGCTAATTTGACTGGAATGATCCCGTAGGTCAGCTGTCTATTGGTGGAGAGGAATGAAGATGTATGAAGCGGTTTCAGTAAATCTCAAAGAGGATGAAGATAAACAGTCCTTGCAGTGTGTAATTAGTTTGACAGTAATAAGTTAATTATGTTTAACGAATGTGCAGGTGTTATTATATCTTTCTGTTTACTGTACATATATATGCACAGTTCAGTGCAGTACAGTAGGTATGTTTAATACCTGAAGAGGGATGATTCTTACATTGGACAGTAAGGGGAGGGGGAGGAGACAAGGTGCAGGAGAGACCAGGGCCAAAATATTCAGAGGTAAAGAGGCACTTTCATTGGTAGAGGGAAAGGGAAAAAAGGTTAATATAAATAGACTGGGAGTTACTGTATCTTAAATTGTTGGGGAAAGTAGTAGGAAGGGGTGAGAAGATACTAGTGGGTGGTGATCGAGTTACATAGGGTTGGTTTAGGGTAATGGTTATGTGCCTGCAGGTTACAAGGAGCATGGGGCATAGAGAGTTGTAGGATGGGGATAGATGACATTGCCAAGGGTGATAGTAATGGTAATTGGAAATTTTATGGTGTGAATTTTTGATTTAGAGTTACAGACACCCCTCACTTACCTGTCTCTTCACAACAATAGCACCCTCAAAACTGTTGCTTTATAATTTCAATAAAATGACAACATATTCCCTGCATAAATTTATAATGAATGAACCACTGAAACTAGCGTTGTGCGGGATCCTGGTAGTCAAGTGAATCCAGGTATCCCGATCCCGGTATTGACTAGTCCCGATCACAGTGCAATGTGTAACTACTACCGGTATTGGGTTATTACATTCGTTTCGGTATCATTCCCGGGAATCCCGGACATAATAAAAATTTCTATGTGTTACTATTTGAAATAAAGAAAAGAAAACACGTTTATTTCTGGTTTCTGTGTTCTGAGTTAGAATAATAACTGATCAATTTACGTACTGGCCTAGACCTATATATTAACGAATCAACTTTACACGTAGTAATTTGGACCTAGGCTACACCAAATATCGAACGTTACTTGGGCTCAGCATGTTACGGGACCTCAAAGTTATTCTGAAATTTTCGTTATTTATTCTTCCTTTAAACGATGATTGTGAAGGTTCCCATGTACAAAATCTTACCCTTATGCATTTCACCTCATTTTGTTATAATAATTATAACGATTTATAAATTTTGAGCCAAAACCGCAGGAAGTATATCCAGTTTAAATCCATCTTCGTACGGGACTGTATATTATTATAGCCTAGGGTATGGTACTGGTACACACAGTGCAGTGTAATACTTGAGATTTGATGCTGTACTGAAATGGATTCGTTTATTAATGCGGGGGGTTCCACGATGTCATTTATAGTTATCTTTCGCTACTTTTTAATTTTGAAGAACTTTGGTACGAAAGATTGATATTGTACGTATTGAAAGTATATTTTCTGGAGTAAACAACAGCCAATTAACGATATGAATAAATATGTACTATTCTTATGTATGTAGTTTATAATCCCGTATTTACGTAGCCCCTATGTTACATTCTTATTGTCTGAAGTTCCAAACACGTGGTGACTTGTTGATAGTTAAAAATTTTAAGTGTGAGATTTTGAACTTGAAGGGGTTGCCCTATTCCAATATCATGGAATAGTGGGGAACTCCCAATTTCTGTTTGTGTACGGATTACAAGTTTAATCCACATGCGAACGTGTTAATCTAATATCGTACGTCGAGTATGAATGAAGGATGGTGTGGGTTGCTTTTCCAAGGTTTGTGCTTTTCTTTTTGGAAGTGTATGTTAAAATCAAAGGCCCTAATATAGTGTGTTATTTTTATTTTTTATTTTTTTTCATAACCGTGCGTGTAAGAGTATGTACATAGCCTAGGCTATGCATATTGAATGTATGACATTGACAGTCTCGTAACTAAGTGCTTTGAACCATAGATGAAAGTTGAGTAAAATCCCGGTTGTAGTTACGATACCGGGATTCATGTTGCAACACTACCGGTTGTGTGAAATCTGACTACCGCACAACGCTAACTGAAACCTGACTGAGAAATAAACAAACCGTAAAGAGCAAAGAAATATTAAATTGAAACAGAATTCTGATAATAACGGAAACATATCTTATTGAAAAGAACAATAAACTAAAGGAACCCACTGTAGTGTACAAAGTTGAAAGTGTATTCTACCGATACCGCTGATAGAGGGAAAAAATGAAAGCTGTGTCTATTTTTTTTTTTTGGTGTGTTCTTGTTCAACAGGTCACTAAGCCCAATGAAGTGTATTATGTATTTGAAAAGCAAAACTAAATCAAACATGAAACGTCAAAACTAAGCATACATTTATCGCAAATCACTACCTAGCCTGATCACACATGCGCGAGCTCTACTATGCATTTGCAATGTGATTAACACATCCAATATAGCTATTTGTTGAAGTTCTAGTAGAGTGTTATACTGTACGGTTAATCCCTTTCTTGCAACAAGGACAATTTTGTGCTGTTAGCTTAGATGTGTACATGACAGATTATAAAAAGGATACAGAGTACCAGAGCCTGTACCCCTAAGTAACGTATTGATTTAATTTATAGGTAATAAATAAAAAATGAAGAATTTAAAAAGTTTAAAATTTAAATTCATTGAGATGCTCTTCAATTCCTCAGTTCATTATTATATATTTTACTGTTAAGTTATCAGAAAATAAAATACATCACCTTAGATATGTTTTTCAACAACATCCTGTTTCATCACATACGTATAAGCCCAATTGTCCACTGCTATGTACCAAAACCGCATACTTGTGTCATTTATCACACTTCAGCATATATACTTCATAAATTTATGTCAAACCTTTGCAGCTTTTTTTTTACTAATTGCTAAGAAAAAATTAAACCGTTTTCACATCAGTTCTTTGAAATGACTTTCAAATTAAATGTTTAAAAGAGTCAGTGTAGCAACTCAGTATGCTGCTTTTTGTAACTATACTCCTGTAATTTATGAAGATGAATACCTCCCTCTATTGACTCTCTCCCCATCTTACCATGCAGCCTCTCCCATTTAACCAAGCCTAAGCTGTATGGTTGCGACCAGCCAGCTGTGCAATGTATCTTCTTCCTAAGATTAATTAACTTTTTTCTTACATGTTCACAAGATGGTTAAGCCCACACTCTGTTGTATGCCATGTAAAACACATACTCCACAGACAGGTTGTTGAAAATGACCAGCTAACAACTCTTCATCTGTTATGCCAGGAGAATTCTCTTTTTAAAAATTCCCCACAGAGTCTCATTATAATCATCATCATCATCATCTTTTCTTTGTGCAGTTAGCTGCCTCCAGTTTTTCGTCTTCTCTTAGAACAGGGCATCCCTTTTCACGCTTTTTACGGTCATCTCCGTATCTCGAGCTCCTTTTACGCACACAGTCTCGATCGCCGTACAATTTTTTGGGTTTTTATCTGAAGTGGGTGTGAACCCTTGTTGAAGCCAGCTCAAATTGTAATATGTAGAAGTTGTGGTACTGCATGTAGCTACCGTGTATGTATATTATTAACTGCACTGTTAATGTAACTATAGCAGCAGTGGCTGTGTATTGTTGGGCTGAGGAAATCAATGATAAGACGAATTTACTGGTATAAAATTGGAAGTGTATTTTTGTATACTAGTGTATTTACCTTCTATACTCTGATAGCTACTGTGTAGCTGGTAATATTAATTTATCCTACTGTGTTGTATGTATGTGAACCTGCCATCATTTTTCGCAGTCTGAGTCATATTGGCATGCTGCTTCTTTGTTGGTCTACAAAGATAAGCCTGTACATTATCTTGTCCATGGTACAAGACTGAATAATGGCTGTGATCTGAAAGCAAGCCTAGACAGTGAACTGAACAACCCCCTCGACATATCCCCGAGGAATCTAAGAGCTGAATGGGGAACAGTTGTTGTACAGATTTTGAAGTTCTCTCACAACTGATCTTGTGAAAACAGGAGCTTGTTTGTCTAAACTTGTGGAATATTATTCGGATACAAAAGGAGTCTGCCTTCGGCCAAGCGATCATTTGTGCTGTTATTATCATTGTACGGGGCGTTTTCTGGATTTTTTGGCTGGAAAAAAAAGTACCTAGGTCTACTGGAATAATTCTGTTTTGTTGAAAATACATACGTGCATTGGATCCGATGCAATATGGGTACGTTTAATAGTTCTCTCTATCAGTAGTTTATATGTTTGTTTGTTATTAGTAAAGTACAATTAATATGTACAACAGTAGTTTGATGTACGTAACATATTACTCTATGTAGCCACTAACACAATTTTTGTGTTGTTCTTTCCTACAGTACGTCCTTCATTATATTGAAGGTTTTGGAAGATATTTATAAGGAATTAATGTTGTGGTCATGCATGCAATGACGGATTCAGGATTTTAAGAAGAAGGGGGTGTGGCCCTGAGGTGGTTGAAACCAATTCACTTGTAGGTAGGAGGAGGGGGTGGGGGGATTAATTCCTAAACCACAAAAACAAAACAAAAAATGTAACTTTTGTCCATGAAATGGTGCTTTCTGAGGAATACTGTATATAGGCTACAAATTTAATAAAGTAAGTCTGTAATTAGGTCTGTTAATGACTACTTTTTCTTATGTGGGATGGCAACCCCTCTCCCCCCAGACTTGGTGGTATATATTTAGAACAAGATTATATTCATAAGAATGCATTAACATAAAAACAGATATAGAAGGTGCTGTGGCAGGGTGGATAAAGGCGGTGGCATTTGAAGCAATGAGGCTTAGCAATCGGGAGGTTCAGGGTTCGATAACCGGCCGGGCCATAGTAAGGTGGGTTTTTCATCCAAGAGCCATTTACAGTTTTCCCATCTGAAATGACTCTCTAAATGAAAAAGATTCCAATTTTGAGTTAAGATGTTGAATTGGAAGCCACCTGACATGTAAGTTGTAATCCAAAAGCGCTTGCGGGCTTCTCCCACATTTGTACAGTAGTCGCTTAAGCATCGTAAATATAATTGCTGACTAGTATTATAAGAATGTAACTTACTCTCGATGATTGACATTAAAGTAGAAACCTCAGATTATAAAAATTATTCAATCTATATGAGTCCTCCCTCCTATAATGTATAAAATATAATATTGATATTTCTCAAGCAACTCTGCAACTTTTCAGATGAAATATTGTCAATGTTTAACAGTATTATATTAGTATATATAATGGCCATTATGGGATATGCAGCTGGAGACATACATTTATAGTTGTTTGTCATTTTCCGATGAGGTGATTGTAAACTAGTTATATTTGTGTTTAAGTTGACAATCTCTTATACACTTAGACAGTATGACAAAGTGTTTGGTCACTTTGGTTAACTCAGCCTGTCTGTTGATTAAACAGTTCTTTTCCCTTCTCATCCCAATCTTGATCCACAACCCCCCCCCTCCACTCCCACCCCTACCTCTTTCATGATTGAGCAACCTACAAAGAAATTTGCTGAGTTCAAGAATCTCATGTTTCTGGTTAGCAGTATTAGTAGTATTCACACTCTATTATACCTCTTACTTTCTCTTCCATACCTTTCCCTTTCCCTGACCACCATCTCCAAAACAAAAAATTGCAATAAAAGAATA
>JAIPMN010001995.1:0-22407 GCA_020650975.1 Apostichopus californicus | reverse complement strand
CCTACTGGCAAATAAAATGTGCCCCTTTGATGAAGAACTGTCTTTTGGATATCTTAAGCCTTTGTTAATTTTAATATTTTATTTTAATTATTTATTTTTAGTCTGTACAAGCTATTTTTAAAATGGCATTCCATCTTTCTGTAGCACGGTAAACAATAAACAATCTCAATAAATGAAATATCAATGTTGCAGCGCACCATAATAGTATTGATAGCATACTAACACATTATCTATATTTAAGTGATATGGCCGGTGTGTATCGGTTTATAGCATAACGAGTGGTGGTTGTGGAATGAGAAAGTGCCCCTCTGATGTTGTGCCCTCCCCCCACTTTTTGGAAGCTTCCTACCCCCCTGGGGAAGACTGCACTCTAATGTCAATAAAATCATCCATCATGTTATAGAAGAAGCCCAATGTTTCCGCTGGGTTTTTTTTTTTTTTTTTTTTTTTTAATAAGCTTGTTTTGTTGCTAGATTTAAGTCCATTAATTTCATTTGACAAAGAACACAGCACAATAAATTTGGTGTTTGACTCGTTCATTGACATTCCGATAAATTAGAGAGAAAAAATGAATAAATTACAAAGAATCTCACCTGTTCACCCTTCACTCCCCTTTCACCTAAGGGACCATCAACACCAAAATCTCCCTGAATGGCAAAAAAAGGGAAATAAATATGAAAATATGGATTATCGAAAAACAGGGAGCTGAAAATACAGGACTATCCAAGAAAACAACATTTTGAAGGTCGAAATCACGATTTTAGGGGGAAAAGATAAAATCGGGTGAAAATTAATAATTAGATCGGTACTATCCCAATTAAAAGCTTCAAATTTATAGAGAAAAACTTTGTACGAGAAACTTAAAACGTCAACTCTTCATATATTTGTATCATCACACATGTGTCTCTGCAGAATATATATATAATTTAAAGGTTTTCTTGGACTGAAGAAAATTGTGATTTTTATCGTGTCTTACAGGATTGGTTCAGTTGTCATATATGTTTATGTTATATGAAAGAGGACAATAAAAGAAACACAATGGTGAAAAACTGTTCAAATATCTTTTTCGGTTAAAGAGATATTCAAGTGTAAAGATTTATCAGATTGTGTAGAAACTGCTGAAATCTGACTAGCTGTGATGTCACATCCTCACATTCCTGAAAAGTCTTTTTTTTTTCTCTAAATATTTTGTGAAATTTCATGACTTTCAACCAAAAGATATGTCAGGAGATCTCATATTTGTCAAAGGAAGTATTTGAGATTAAACATCTGAAGAATTTTTGATTATATTATTTTCAAATGTGTTAAAAAATGTAAATGATTTTTAAAGAAATATATTCACACATGTTAAGGAAGTGAGGATGTGACATCCCACCCTCACAGTTAGTCTTTCTACACCAGTCATTTTCAAAGAAATTTTGATATCTTCAAAGTGTCATATCTCCTTAACAGAGCATGCTATCATGGTAGTTTCTTCACTGTTCTTTTTGTCGTTTTGTGCTCTTTCATACAAAATAAACATGTCAAACACCTGAACCAATCGTTTAATGGTACAGCAGTAGTTGTCTACATAGATTGGGTAGATTTTTGAGTAGCATGTTTGCTACTAAAATTTTATTACAAGTCAGTGTCAAATTTCATTCCCAAATAGGAAGGTAAATAAAAACTGATACAAATGGTGTCCTAATTTGCTTCCTACTTAATATTTCTACAAACACTTTTTTTCAGAAAGTTACAAAGGGTTTTTTGGCAGTACTTATGAAAGTACTGTGAAAAACAACAAAATCGAAAAGTCAACCATTTATAAATTCTGATCATATAAAGTACCTGATATCCTTGTTGCCCAGGGGGTCCTCTCACTCCAGGTGGACCAGAAATTCCCTTAAGATCAAAAACAGAAGAATAAGAAAAAAAACTAACTTATATGTTTCATAAAGTAATAACAACTATAACAGATTATACTTTATAAAGAAAACATAGTTTGTTTTTGTGATGTTTAATTTCCACCTTTTAAATGTATAGAAATGAATAACAAATACCTTATTCTTGACAATTGAATAATGTAAATTTTCTTCAGAGAGTGTCACTACTCGACAAGCCCTATAAGGTTTTATAGGACACTGCCTTTCACAAGTTCTGTTTCTTATCTCCTTCTATGTTATATGTCATACTTATGTTGTGATAGAACCAAAATAAATAAATGAAATGTCAAGAAATGAAAACGGTGCATTAAGACTCCTTCTGGTTAACATGTGCTGTAGTAGTTCATATATATGTTTATCTACCTGTCAATATGTCTGTCTGTCTCTCTGTTTACTTACCCATCTTGCTGTCTAAGTCTCTATATATCTCTTTGTCTGAGCCCGACAATCTCTGCCTCCTTATTCATTCTTTTCATGTCTGTTTGTCTGTCTGTCTGTCAGTTTGTCTGTCTGTCTATCAACAAATTGTTGCATCTTGTGAATTCAACATTTTTTAGTATAAACAGAATACCACCACCAGTGAAAGGAATCTGTTACCTCACTGATGTGAGTTAGGAACAACAATTACTGAGCTTCCGATCTTACCCCTTCACCCTGAGGTCCGGGCACACCTTGTTCCCCTTGGTCGCCCTAAAGAAGATAATTCATAGATAGATTTCATTGAAGGGCAAAATATATTACATGGATCATAGTATGCCTAATTATTTGTCCCTGGTCAAAGTATATAAAGCAAAGCTGATAATATTCTAAGGGATATTAGTTGATTTTATATTTGAATGATTCTTTAATAAGTTTGAACTTACTTCTTCCAAAAACTTGTTACTTTAGCAAATATATAAATAGTGGCTGGGAAAAAATGGTCAAACTTTTCTATGCATGCTGGCATAGTTGGACCTCAAATTCCATACCCATCCCCCCCCCACCCCCACCTCCAAAAATATTATAATAAATTACTGAGCAACTTTGGTGACAGTGCATAAATTTCCCTTTTAAGAAAATTATTTTGGCAAAGTTTTAAGCAGTACCATATAATGACACCCAAATGGCCTTTCACCCTGAAAATTCCTGAACGAACCCAAAAATCAAACATCATTACCTGTCATAATAAAACAAGAAAATAAAATTTGGGGTTTTTCACACCCATCAGCTGCATTCCATGAACTTACCTTTTCACCAGTAATACCCTTTTTACCCCTCTTCCCTCGTTTGCCAGTTTTACCCTGTAGACAAAAAGCAAGGAATAAAAACACAAATATAAAATGCTTCTGCAGTTGTCCTTTATATATCTTCCCCGTTCTCTTTGCCATCTTACATTATTTTACACTCTTCAGAAATCCACGAAATTCGAGGAAGATAACTAAGAATATAAAAGGAAAAATATACTTCAACATTTATGGCAGTGTAAAAAATAATGTAAGGTGATTGCAAACAAGTAGTTATATGACCTTTTCTTGTCTTTAGCTTAATCTCTAAAGTTACGGAGATCTAAAATAGAAACCACATGAACCACGTCTGGTCCAATCCTAACATATCCCTGGTTGAATTAAAACTTTTGCCTCATTCTGTATTTTCACTTGTAATGAAGATAAATGACCTGTGACCTCTGCTTCCTGCACAGTCATTTCCCCTCTTCACTACTAATTAGTATATATCGCCAACTATGCATCAACTCGGCCGACGCCCCAACGGAAGAGAATCACCGTTTCAAAATGCACTGTGACCTTTTTTAGACCGAAGATGGGATCTTTCGCCTAAATGGACAGAATTACTTTGTCCATGGAAATGAACCCATTAATATCACACAAAATGTCACAGTTGAACTTCCAACAAGTAGACCAGGCTATGAATGAGCTAGGTATCACCTGGAAGGAGGATTTATCTCATGTGGTTTTTCTAGACCAGAATTTCATAAGGAATAAGAATATCTCGGGTGAACACACCCCCCCGAAAAAGGGGGGTTCTTTCTGGGGGGGTCCATTTTTTAAGGCAAAAATACCAGAGGTTACATTTACACACAAATAGGATCAAATGTGGTTTTTCTAGACCATAATTTCATAAAGAATAGGAATATCTTGGGTTAAAAGCCCAAATCCTGAATGTACAATAGATTTGTCACCTTGCAACCCTATCACTCCATTACAAAACCCTGTGAATGATGACCTTTCAACACTTTTGACAGGCAGGCAGACAAACAGATATTACATAGAGGACAAACGGACAGACATACACAAAGACTGACACTCTGCAGACAAATATAATACAGACAGACAGACAGACAGACAGACTGACAGCCAGATGCAGTGCCACAGCTATAGCTAGAATATGCCAAGAAATACCCAAACTGAAGTGAAACAGAGGAAAAGGTAAATTGCTAAATTATCAAGAAAGTGTGCCAATTGACAAACAGAAAACGAAACATGAAGTAGAAAAATTAGATTGAAGACAGCAATGGTTGCTTGAAAAATATCAAGAAAAATTCAGAAGTGACTTCATTTTTTTTAAAGTCTGGGATGAGTTATTGTCACAAAGTTTCTTAACCGTGCAGTCGAGTAAGTGATTCATCTCTCTGTATCGGGAAAAATATTTGACAGATACGCGGAGACAAAAAATGGAAGGCATTCCACTTATAAATGCTTCCCCGATTTTAACTCCCAACTCTTTCTCTGGTTAATATTGTTATCAAGATATGGCTCAGTTATTCCAGGAAAAATAAGAACTTCAGTGGCTAGTCTGTGATGTCAACAGGACCACATACTGTGACAGCACTCTGTTTCACTTCAGAGAAAACTCTTTTGATAATTCCGACAAAATGCTGGCCGGGAGGGCGGTTACTTTACGACGCTAAGCGGTTATAAATGCATGTAGGAGAGGCAGAATGGATTGCCACTTTTACTTCAGGTAGTCGGGTGGCTATCCAATTAGCAGTTCAACCTCATTTGGGATTTTTTTTTTACAATTTGGAAGACATATTCAGATTGGAAACCGTGGATTTCTCCTGGATGATAAATCCACCTTACTTTGGCTGGCCAGGAGTCGAACCCACAACCTCCCAGACAGATGGTAGGTTGCATTGCTTCTGAAGTCACCATCAGTACCCACCAGACCATAGCACTGTTATCAATTTTTAATTCATACAATGAATGAATATCAAATATTACCCCCCTTCCCCCCCCCCCACATCTACTTTGTAAGATACAAATACTTGTCCCATTCATTGAGCAGAATTATGTCATAATTATTGTGCTGTTGTGTAAAATATAACTCTCCCTAGATCACCAAGAATCATATTTAACATGGCAATGCAGACATTATTCAACTATTCCTCAATTCTAAAAAAAGCCCCACCTCAAATTTTTCTTAGAAAAGCTACAAAAAAAAAACATTGATTTAAATTACCTGATCGCCTGAAGAACCTCTTTTGCCTGGTTTCCCTTGATCACCCTGCACGGTTGGAAGTAAAAAAAAGAAAAAGTGACCAGATCATGCTGTGACATTCCACCCTAAAATCCTTCATCATAACACCCCACTCCTCCCTACATATTCACTTACTGTAACTCAGCAAATATTTGCCAGTAATGGTCTTACTTTGAATTTATGGCGTCAGAGAAAATAAACGGTTTCTTCATGATAGCAAGTTTATCTAGGCAGAAAGTTTATTTTTGGTATGCCATGGTAAAAAAAAAACAATTGAAACTAGGAAGTGTTTCTAAACATTATGAATATATCCTGTAAGTACTATTGATGAAGTCATCAAAAAGGAATGTTTCATAAATTCTAATAATGCCAACAAAATGTCATTATCTTTTCTTCATATAAATAATAATAATGAACAATGATTTATATTGACGAGTAGTTGTACTGCATCAAAGAAAACAACTGTTTATCAATGACCATACAAGTCTTAATCTTTCCTATTAGTTATTAATTACGTTGCTTATGACGAGCCGACCTGATGGATATTTTGTAGCCAACTTGATAGACAAGATTCATGAAAATAAGTGTGAAAATAATTCAGTTCCCATGATGGTAACAAAATCTTTTCACAGGATTTACCGCTTACCATCAATCCTTTCGTTCCTTTGTCTCCTCTTGACCCTCTGTTTCCATGCTGACCCTAAACATGGCATTAAATGAAACATAATGGCCATTAAACTTTCATAAAAACATTTTTTTTCAAAACAAGAAGAGAAAATTGCTATTGAACTATTTAAAAAGGGGAAGTTATCTAGGCATTTAACATTGAGACTATTTATCTTGTTGTTAATAATATCCTTTGAATGACAAGAGATGGTGGTCCATGTCTATATTCGGGCAGACTTGCCGCATGCGATCAAATTGCATGCGGCCCACTAGTGGGCTTTCAAAACGTCTACTAATGCGGGCCCGGAACCTTAGATCACAGCAAGGGAAGACATAAAATATGTACGGTGTCACAAGTTTTCACGTAGGTCCTATTTGTGATGAGGATAATCCAAGATAACAGATGGACAACATGTTGAACTTTCTGATCCGTTATTTTCCTATTTAATGATATATTTTGCATTATTTTCACAGGCAGCAAAGGAACATTGTTACCTGCTGTGGCACACAGATCGGGTTCTAATTCGCACTGTGACCACCAGATATATTTTTACCACCCATCCGAGAGACTTATAGATATATATTCTTTAAATAGTACAAAACTTAACCCTCAGTCTTACGACACAAGAAACTCGACATCGTTGCATTTATCTCTCCACCATATTGATATCTTAATAAAAAAGCATATTACATTCATATTTGTTTATCTCTGAATAATGTTGTCTGTTTCATATCTCTGAATAATGTTGTCTGTTTCATATCTCTGAATAATGTTGTCTGTTTCATATGTCACATATTCAAAAGATATGTTTTTACTCAGAAGTGGAAGAAAAATATTTCTACCTGGTAAAAAACTTACATTCCTTCCATCCACCCCTGGTATTCCCTTGTCTCCCTGATGTCCTTCAGATCCCTAGAACCAAAACAAAAATGGATTGAGAAGAAAGTGATATCATGCAAGAAAGGAGAAGGCTAAAACAAAGAATGACATGCGAGGGTAAAACTCCCACATAACAGAACCTTTGATGTTGTCAAAAACTATTTACATGCTATACATAGCCCCCCCTAACAACCAGGACCTCATGCCCACCCTAGTATCATGAATGGGGTGGTAATGGTTCAGAAATGATGACATTTATCACTTCCTTATCTAAAGAAACTAAACTAAAGAACATGATATTAACTAGTAAGACGGATGCAGTTCAGGTCACAATTAGACATTTAAAAAAAAAAAAATATGAATGATCAGAAGCAGTGCGGGCGAGGTAATCACTGTTTATGAGAGAGATTTATCTCTAGACTTTATTTAATGTTAAGAATGAGAATGTCAAGCCAATACGACACTGGTAAATCAATAAACACCTTGATAACTTTTGCGACCTTTCCGATGTTTTGATTCTCATGTGTCGGCAAAGTCATAATCAATGATACCACATTTTGGTTAGATCTCAACATATTGGCATTTATTCCAGGCTGTTATATGTGGGATAGGGTTGGTTATCTGGGTGAACCTCTGGCGTCGTATAAACAATTTCCATCACAGAAAAGTAAATCGCTCATGGTGGGAATAACCTTGCACCGTACAAAATGGTGCAATCACTCACATTTCAAATAATTAATAATAAGTTATGAAATCATAGAAATCCAATCTGACTTGAAATTATAAACACTTTTTTTTTTCTTGAAAGAAGAATGGGAATATTGGCTTTCACAGAATTATATTATATATATCAAAATAATTGATTATGTTATATATACAAAAATAATATGTATCAGGAATATTTTATTAATGCTATGAAATTCTATATCAAAGGTGTTGTTGGGCTTGCTCAACATCGATCTCACCGTCTTCATACTAGAACTTATGTAGGTGATATATGCATCAAATACTGTTACACAGTGTACAAGGTAGAACAGCATGGGTACGAGTACAACAATATGAGTATGAATACAACAATATCAGTATTAGTACAACAGCATGAGTACAACAGCATGAGTATGAGTACAACATGATGAGTATGAGTACAACTGCACGTGTATGGGTACAACGGCATGGGTACGAGTACAACAGCATGGGTATGAGTACAACAGCATGGGTACAAGTACAACAGCATGAGTATGAGTACAACTATATGAGTATGAGTACAACAGTATGAGTATGGGTACAACAGTATGAGTACAAGTAGAATTCAACTTGGTTTGCATATGAGTACAAGGCTCTAAGAACCAAGTATGAGTACTTAATCTTGCGCTTGTACATATGTAAGACTTTCAAAATCCCATGAAAAAAGGCAAGAAATGTTAGAATACCAGAGACAGAGGCACTTCAAAACTGGTAATATGTATCTTAAGACAACCTTGTAGATAATTTAGTTGCAACTTTCCTCAAAAAAGGTTGATAGTATCTTGCAGAATATGCTAAATGAAAAAAAAATTGGGTTCATATATATTCTCACCAACTCCCCCCCTGCCCCTCCCCCCCCCCCTAACTACACTGTTGAATTCATGCAGGGATACAACTCTACTATTCCTGTATCAATCCACATCTGCTCTAATGTCACATATCATTACAACCTATCATGACACAGACACGATGAGGTATTACCGCTACATATTCTCATATTAAGCAAGAGTTTTTGTTTTTACCATTCAGCAAAGCCCTAAACATATCATAAATTACCCAATGCTCCAACGACAATGAAAAATTGATACTTTCAGCATATCTTGAATGCAAATATCTTTAACTTATCATCTTATTCTGATACGGTCGTTCATCTCACAGGTATTCTCATGGACTTACCCGAGGTCCGATGGGTCCAGCAGGCCCAGGGGGTCCTTTATCGCCTTCATCTCCCTATGAAAATAGAAAATCTACACATGATATCTAAGAACAGCCAATCACTCAATGTCACTTCTCTCTAGTTGACACTTTTTCTTGCCCCCCCTTCCTTTCCCCCCCCCCAAAAAAAAGGTGTGTACAGTATTGTTAAAAGAATGTTTCATAACTTATTTTATATGTACACAAATCATTATAGAATAATTAAAGCCCTAACCCTCATATAACTATAGAGAATGGGTTAAAATTGTAGATATTTTAGTGGCAAAAATAGCCTGCAATATCAACAAGGGCTTGAAGTAATTTCAAGGGTACTACACATTTTTGTAGTGTGGCAATAAAAAGAAGCTTTTTTTTCAAATATGTAGTAAAAATAAAACATCGTTTTTTTTTTGTACCACAGTTATAATTCTAAATATGTTCAAAACAAGTGAAATTATCCAGAAACCGAAAGGTCACTTAAGAATGGTGAAGTATTAATTACTAAAAACTATGTTCAACCCTCAGACCCAAACATATTAAGAATAAAAAATTAAAGAATATAAGCCATTTATTTAAATCTCACTTGAGTCCCATCAACACCAATGGTGCCTTTAGAGCCCTGTGGTCCTTCTTCACCCTGACAAAAGAAAAGTTTGAAAGAACATAAATACAAATATTGAGTATGCAACATCACACATTATCATACTAGATGATATCAAAAGACTTTAGAAATAGTTTTTGTTAACGGTAGGTCTAACATTGGTCTGTGGGATTATTCTGACCATAAGAGACTTTGTCCACTACAGTACAAACCAGGCGCCCAGCTGCCCAGCTTTCACACCTCCTCCCCTTCCCCACCCCACCCCCTCAAGGAAAATTAACCAACAATATGCATGATCTTGTAAAAGAAATCAGTACTTTTTCAGGATTTAAAATGAATGACCACATAAGTGACAAAACAAAACAAAAAATATTAATGACAACAATGAAGGGAAAAAATTGTCAGTCTGGAGCAACTGCCTATACCCCCTTTCCCGCCCCCAGGAAAATTTTACCAACAATTTTCATGTAATAAGATTAATAAGTAATTTTTCAAGTCTTATAAATGAATGACCGCCAAAAAAAAACAATACCTTATTGTTTCATGACAACAAAGAAGTTAAAGTACTCACTGGCGCACCTGCCTCTCCCGGATCTCCTTGCGCCCCTAATCTGCCCTGACTGCCCTGCCATAAATGAAAAGCAAAAAATAAAGAAGAGTGATTAATTTGATATGTGGCAAAAATGATTGCTATGAGCATGAAGGGCAGTGGAAGAGTACATACTGCGACATTAGTCAGGAAGACACTTCCAGTACAGCAACCCCAACATGACAGCAACATTGCCAAAATGAACTCATTTTTTTGCCCTAAGTGAGTTTTATCGGGAGTGTCGTAACAAGTTGTTCCGCTACAGAAAGCATGATTCTTTGTTCCAACTGGTCTAAAGCCAACCCATGGGTGTAGTACCCCTCCCCCCCTTCCCTCGCACCACCTCCCCTGCCTCAGGTAAAATCCTACCAAGAGCTTTGCATATTTCCCCATAATTTATTCTATGACAACAAATCTTGATGACTGTTAAAGCAATGCCCACCCACCCCTCCATTCAACTTTACAGACTATCAAATGTCAAAATGGCCCCCTAAATATCTGTCATCTACCACTGAGCCATGTGCAATAGCTTTTACCCGCATTGGAAGCAATTTCATAACAAAATGATTTTGTTAAACTAACTGAACGTGCTAAAACAACATTCTGACAATACATACTCTGATATGTGTGTAAAGTTCTATATGCTCAACATAATGCCAGGTTTGAAATCCCAGATTCACGCATCAAAGCCTTTTTACAAATATACCCAGGGAAGAATATTTATTGTCACTCTTTCCTCATCAAGTTCGCCCTACGAGAAGCAACTTTTGCATACATAACATTTGGTAACATCACACCGATATAGCGATACTTGTGATGCACAAGTTGTGAATATTGTGTCACCTTTTCACCTTTTGGACCTGTGAGTCCACTTTGGCCCAATGGTCCCTGCAATAAAACCAAAGAAATAAAGATACAGAATGCTTTAGGGGGAATGAAAAATTGGATTATTTATGGAGATAATTTGGAATAATAAACAATACATATAATGTGCAAGAAGACATGGATGGGGGGGGGGGCTTTACAACATTCTTATAGTAAAACATTCAAAGTATGAATGTTAGCTGTGAGGTTTGAAATATCCGTACAGTACCAACAGGAAAGCACCATACTGTAAATCAATAACAAACAAAAAACGGCATCCTTCATTTAATCATTTCGTTTGTGAAATAAAATTGTGGTATTGAAACACCTTTTTATATGTTTGCCAGGTTATATAATAACATTTGATAACATAAAGACAGATTGGTCATTCATATTTGTGTGCCTTGACCAGATTGCTAAAGTTTCGAATATAAAAGGTCTTTGTTTGGTTGTTCAATGTATTGTATGCATCTTAACATGGCACTTGAGGACTAACTATACCTTGGACCTTCTACATTATACTTTCTATTCTAATAAAAGGCAAGAAATGCCTACTATGATGTCTTTATAAACCAGTCCTAGCTTTAAATTAGCCTGGGTTAACCATATATTTAAATAATTCATGAGTTTGTACCAAACTGAAGACTATTAATACTCACCGCAGGTCCAGGTATACCAGGTAGGCCGATATCACCAGGAAACCCTTCCTCTCCCTGTTTAAGAACACATAAACACGATAGAAAATGTTTAATATGGAGGCCAAAGACCATGTGCATAGAAGGTTAGAATATTCCATCACCTGTTAAAATATTCCTTCCGACTAGACAATGGATTGCCATATGTTCAAGTTGGCATCCAACGCCATATGAAACTCTTTTGCTTGTTCTTCTTGTTTCCAGCCAGAATCTCTTAAAACTTCCTCATTTTGATATAAGTTCCAATTAAAGTGAAGAAAAAAATAAAAATTGGTAACCAATTTTCGATTCTTGTAAGCCAGGTAAAATATGACACCTCAGAACCATACAAGACCCATTTTAATAGCCCAGTGACCCTATTTTATCACTTTTACAGCACCACAGAAACCACAAAGTGCCCGTATTAAAAGTTTGCAAGTGTCTTGAGGTGGGGCTCCCCATAAAACACAAGCCTGTTAAAGTATCATAAAACTTGAATGTTATTACCCTTCATATTAAAATGATTTATATAAAGTGCAGAGATACACATGAAAGAAAGTAGATCTAGTTTGGTGATCTGGAGGTTGGAGAACAGTCAGACAACTCAGAGAGTTGTCAGAGACTATTTCAGCAATTCTCAGCATGCTTAAAGTCATAAGGTCCCTACTTGTGATGAGTTACTGAACCATCAAGTAGAGATGTCACACTGCTTGACGAGCAGAATCCGGGCATTCACTTTATTCTGGGGAATATCTTTGCATGTTAACATGTCTAGCCAAGTCAAGTTGACGGAATGACTAGGTCATTACATCACTAGACTGGGTCAATACATCACTAGACTGGGTCATGAGACTTACCTTGGTACCTTTTGCTCCTATGTTCCCTTTTGGCCCATGTAACCCCTAATAAAAAAAGAAACAGGTCAAAGATGATAATATCCTTTGGAACCTTCCTAGTCTTATCTTTCTGTTACCATGTATTCAATAGCCACAGCTCAGGGAATCAGCGGGGTTATATCACTTTCCCACTGTCCACCTTTCCCTACCTGGCTTATACCCTGTGGGAAGAACTAACTCCACAACCTGCACCCCTGCTCCCACCCCCACCAATTGTCTCAAGTATCCATTTAACTCTGTTGGAAGAGCACAAAAGACTCTTCCTACTGAGCTCTCAAAATTTCTGTTCCATCCAACAATTTCTTTGCTCTTTTGAAAAAATCATTTACAATGGTATTCATTTTATCTGTTCGTCATTTTCCAATATTCTATTTTAGATTACTGAAAGGAAGGGAAACCATAACTGAAAAGTGGTGTAAGCAAAGGTGCAGAGCTGCGATATTAACTTGGCTCTTAGAACAAATTCATTTGCTTTATATCTGAATAAAACACTGTTAATTCCTTTTCTCCGTCTGTAAAAGTGTTAATCAATATCAAAATGCCATCTACAAATAAAATAAGCCAGGGTAATCACTAGCAACTTTTCGACATTTCACAGTTCTGTTTTGAAGTGAATAATTAAATTTTGAATAAAGTGATAAAGTTGATGACATCTGAGACTTACTGCAGGACCATTACTTCCTGAAAATCCTGGCTCTCCTCGAGGTCCTTCATAACCCTGCCAAGAAAATTCATACCATGATAACAGCTAGGTTTATAAATGGTAATCATTAAAGGCCTATTTGTATGTATGTATGTATGTATGTATGTATGTATTTTAGATCCTCCTGCAAGCAGGAACTCGCAAAGAAGCCTCATTGGCTTATCAAAGCCGCAAGCTGACCGAAGTCAGTCTCTTACATTCATATTTAATGTCCATGATTATGAATTGTCAATTGCCAACAACTCTGTAACTGGACGACATACATGATTTATGCTAGTTATTGGCATAAATTTAAAGCCCAACATTTATGAATTACTCACATCTTTCTATGACAGTGGAACCATTTACTAGTAGCAAACACAATTTCAAAGTATAAAGACAGCTTTCAAAGTTCAATATTAGTGAAAAAATCCCACAACAGCACTTTGTTGGGGTTGATCAAAGCTGAGAGCTGTTAAAGGTGATGTATATTTGGCTCACAACAGACAAGAAAATGTATTAAATTATTAATTTGTATTTTAACAATAGTGATCATAAAATTATGCTGTATTTGTCCAAAATGGCGAGAAAATGACAGCTGAATTAATAGATGCTACTTGAAAATACAGCACAATTAATTTCAAATTCACAATCATAAGCAGTCAAATGGATTAATCATTTCATGATAACAGCAAAGGTTAGCCTACTCATTGCCTCATATGCAATTAAGGCTAGATTATACACACTTCTACAGTACAGGTTTGCTTTTACTTATCATTTCATTAACAAATGGAACAACTTTGTGACAGTACTACTAGTGATCTTATCATGGTTAATTCATGAATGCAGAATATAAGTTCAGTTATATCAATTGTACTTTGTTAACAACATGAATCACACTAAAAAGATTCTAATCTACTTTGTAGTGAATTTGTTTTTGTATGTTTTCTACTTTTGACATAGTTAATCGCTGTAGGCTACCTTGTGACTCTTTCATAAAGAAGATTTGAAAAACAGAGTTGGCTAGGCTACCTTCATTTTGTAAGATACGAATGACTAACACTCTGCACACTGTCAATAAAGGTGTATTAATAGAACATATGTTCATGGAAAAGTCACAACATACTCATTTATATTGTATTTTATTCTGCAGTTTTACTACATATTTTTGTGTCATATATTTTTTTATTTTACTAGTACATATAGCGTTTTAGAGCACTTTTGTGGATTTTAAGCTTTATAAAATAAAATATGATTATTATTATTATTACAAAATATTAACATTGGTAAAATTGAATCTTACCGGGAATCCCCTTTGACCATCTGGCCCTTCTGGTCCATCTGCTCCCTTCAAAGAAGAGACAGGTAAAAGAAGTTTTTCTTTCATAATAAATGTGAAAACAGGCATGCATGCATGCATGCCTTGAACATTTGTTAGACTACATTCATACAAAGTTTTGAAAGAGCAGAGCCTTTTTTGTGCTAGAGCAAGTTTCAAACTGGTTATGAATAAAAATAATAGTCAACCAACATGTCATTTTTGGATATGCATTTCATTTGGCAGAGCACTCACAAAATATACATTACTTAATTGCACTCAGCATGTCCTGGGTTTGAATCCTCTTCTATTTATAGTTGCACATTTTACTAAGTAATGAACTATTCATTTAGGCTAAAAACAGTAACACACTGCCATTTACTTATCCGCAGCTGTCACTAGCGTACATACTTTCACCAAAATTGTTGTTAATTAAGTCGTAGGTAGGCAGTACTAGGGCCCTAGGTCAATTTTAGCTAATGTATTGTATAGGCATAAGTGCTAAGCCTATGTTATTGTTAGGCTTTATGCTAGAACAACATTGACAACAAAAATTTTCTAATGAAACTGAATAGCCACAAATACGACAAAAATCAAATTATGAAGCCTGAAGCCTCCACCTTACCACAGACTCTCCCGACGTTGAGCTAAAATCTATTACTTAATACTTAACGTTATACACAAAGGCTTAACGTTAGGCTGTGTCTTTTAGGCTATTTGCTTACTACTGTAGTACAACATTATGGAATGTGTCCACGGTGGCCTAATCGTCCTGGTATTCACAAGACAATAGAATCGTATAGACTGCCCAGGGGATATCAACAACAGAAGAGTCATCCTTTGACGTTGTACTCAGTTATTCAAAATAGTCGCTAAATTTATTGCAGGCCCTCATTACAGTTTCAAACAATGTTAGTCAATAGAGACCAATCGAATTTCATTGACGAAATACTCATTCTGACCACAGGTGTTCCCAATATATGCCACATGGTATTTACACATACATACCGCCGTGTGGAAATACGTTAGAGGCGTCAGTGATTACGAACATGTGGTAATATACGGTACCCAACCACAGAGCTAGATGTATTTAGCTTGTGCCATTTTGACTGGGCATTTCGTAGAATCAACTGCCAGACGGTGTATATCAATCTGATTTCCATCAGTATTCGGTACTGTGTCAATATGCTATTCTTGCAATGATAATAACCGGCAAACTTTTTAGAATAGAGGGCGTAATTTTGGTATACAATTTTATATTAATGGTAAAGATTCAATCTGTGAGAAAAAGACCAACAACGTTACAAAGGGAGTTTAAATGGACGACATTCTGTTTGCGTCGTCGGCATAGTTGTCTGATTTAAAAAAGAAAGAAAAATATTTACCTTCAGTTTTGTTTCATCTCAGAACCTGTGCTGCTATGCAGGCATTATATTTAATTATGTTCATTTTTATAACTTATAATTAGTGACCTCCTTATTTATCAATCCGTGATTGAGTCATTGCATATTATTTTTACCTGTGGTCCATCTTGCCCCGCTGCTCCAATCTGTCCCTTTTCACCTTTATCTCCCTAAAAGTGACCAAAACAAAGAAGACATTAACCACTACAATTGCATAGAAGCTGTACAAATTTATAACCTAAAAATTTACTCAAACCGTCTGATTTCAGACTTGACACAATCCAGACTGTAAGATAATAGAGATTGTCCCTTCCATCACGGCTGTCACATTCCATGAACCTTTCCACTTTTAAGGGATAACTAAACATGCATATCTCACTTCTTCGGCAGGATTAACCCTGACTAGATATTACTGCGCACGCGTACAGTAACCGTTGTTACTCCGTGAGGGTATAAGAAGTCAATGTCTCCTTCTCTCCTCCTCAACTGATCCATATGTATGGTCGTTATCGTTATAGTTTTGAGGTCAGATATACGTATCATTCTGATGAACCCTGATCCATTACCTTAGGATGTCATCATTCTTCCACCTTCTCATGTGTCAAACCAGGGAGTTGTTATGGATAACAACTCCCTGGTCAAAGGGTTAATAGACTATGTCACTGAGAATGATTGCATACCGGTCCTATACCATCACTATACTACCGGCATCCATTATTACCATGCATGCACACACGACGGTCGGCACGCGTATTTTTTTTTCCCAGGACGAACGTGGGTTCCAGCCAATCAAATCCCTGGATTCCAAACATGTGATGCTTTTTCAAAAAACATGTTCTGAATCTTTTTTCCTAGTTTTGACCCCAGATTATGAACGACAATCCTTCATTTTCAAAGAGACTGAATCCCTAACCCACTTTCTAAGCCCTAACTCTGATTTCAAACGAATCTGCAAATTCCTGAAAAACCTGGAACCCACGTTCGTCCTGGGAAAAAAAAATACGCGAACGGCACACTGTCACTCTAGCCGTTGGTTTCGGGCGTTTTGCCGCTGTCTAGTCTCTGTCGGTATCTCAGCAGGAGAGTACTGACCTTCCAGTTTTTTGTTTTCCAGCGGTTTTTCTTCTTTTATTTGTCATTTTGTTTTATCCAAATATCTCTCACTCGGAATAGCATATGTGTCCATGACGCAACTAGAAGTCGGAAATGGTATGAAAGGGTGCTGGGCTTTGACCGGTTGCGCAAACCCATCAAGGTTAAAGCATACTGTTTGGATGAATTTTGGTCGCATGATTTTGAGTCACACCGTTTTCAAACATGGAAATATTACCATGATGGGGGATACTACTCCCATTATCAAAATTCTATATTTTGGTGAAAGAAGGGATCTACTATTCCTATGCAACTCCCTAATGTGAGAACATATATATGGTACATTTTAATACAGCACTGAAATCAGTTTCCGTATAGGAATCAAAATAACCCGAGTCTAAACGTGTAGTTGCCATGGTCACTCTGTTGTTGAATTAAGTGCAAAGTATGTGAAACGTAAAGTACGCGCCTTCATCTGGATATTCAACGACCCGTGAAATGTGGTCACAAGTGATCGGAAAACTGTGGCTTTTAGTCATTTTAGCTCGCGGTATGTATGAGGGCAATGACACGGTCAAAACGACGCTGACACTTATTCTGGTGTCTATAAGAAATCAAAAATAACCGAGTCCAATCAGGGAGTTGTTAACTCCCTGGTCCAATCGTGTAGTTGTTATGGTCACTTACAGGGTTGCATAAAGTAAAAGGTTTGGAGTTAAACTATGTCCGTTCTCGCCGAGATATTTAAAGACCATCTGTACTGTGCGTCCTTAACATTAAAGTAATGAAATGTCTATGTCTAAATGTACTTTTCTGACAATAATAATCCTTCAAATTGGTAGACACCGAGAAGATCCAGCGAGAATGCCCGCCCGCAGGAGTTCGAAATTGAAGGGAAGGGGCCAAAGGGTTCACGATACCCGCCATGGGGGAGGACAAGTGTCCTTTGCCTGGGCGGGGGAGATTATATATGATATAGTGTCATCACTTTCGTTCATTTTAACTTCATTTGTCTAGTACAACTTTTCGAGTTTAGTGCAATGACAGTTTGAGTGGACGGGGACGGGATGGTAGGGAGGAAATTCCCATTCCGCTCGTTTCAAAGGTACCACAATATTGCAGACACAAACACGATACGAAGGCAAAACTATCATAATAGTGGGTTAGCATGGAGCAACAGGGTCCTTGTGCAGCCAAAGAATTTCCCCCAAAAGGAGCTTACTTGTCAAGCCCCCGCCCCCCCCCCTTCCACTTTGATTTGGACCTCGTGCAAGTTACGCCGCTGACTCATAATATAAAAATGTTCATGCTTTAATTATTTTCATGTGTATGTCACTCATGCATAATAACATTTTTCGTATACGTAACTGCTTCGAAATCAATCCATGGTGCTTTTCACGTATGCACGTATTGTACATCTGTACATTTACTGACAGGGTCGTGAGTGCCACATTTAAACTTGTGACTGTCATTTTTTTCATTGAAGTATGTATATAATTCATTTCTGGTATAATGGATTCGACGAACTTCAGTCTCTGCAAACTCATGTTAAAGAGAAAGAAATATACATTCGAGGAAATCTCGGAAATTGCTTTGTGAAAACTTTGCTTTGAAGACAACATTTTGGCATACTATAAAGCCGGAAGGTTACACTAAATAACCCTTAATTAAAGAGAAAAGGGGAAATGGGGCGAGGGGAGGAGAGGGATAGTTAGTTGAATAAATTATCCTACCTGTTCCCCTGGCAGACCCATCCTCCCAGTTGGTCCACGAGGCCCCTGAAGTTAAGAGAGAAAGAAAAGGAGAGATAAAGGTTACTTCCAATGAAATTAATGCCTCCTTTCTTTGTTAATACGTTAGTCTATAGGCACCCACATACGTCTTCATTCATATACATACTCATACATAGATGTCCCGAATTTCGTTCAGCCTCAAGATCGTCCCGACTCGAAGTTTATTCACCCCTATACAGTTGCGAAAGCGATATCGAAGGAACTCCATCCCAATAAAATCACGGGGGAATGCCCCCACCCCACCTCCTCCCCGCCACCAATGATTGACAGATTTGGACTTTGCATCTAACCACCTTCCATTTTACCAATATTCCTCAAACGGTGAGGGGTGAGCGCCCTACCCTTAGCCTATATTTGAGCTCCATCTCTGCCCCCTCCAAAACCGTTACAAAGTCGTGGTTCGGCCCCTGTATAAAACCTCTTATCTTCAAACCATACCGAAAACTTTGAATAATGTCATACATGCCCACATATCGTGGGAAAGTTAACGCTGGAGGTGAATGAGCTAAAATACCAGATACGAAATTACTATATATTACTATACTTATAACTATCTCCCACGCTATTTCTGGATAGTCGCCCACTTAAAAATGTTTTTGAGATTTAGGAAATGTCCTTCAAGCAGGAAGCCGAATCAACTTATTCAAAGATTTTTTTTTATTCTAAAACTTTTTTTTCAAAATCAATAATAATGTAACTTCAGGTTTCAAAATGTACTTAAGGAGATATGACTACTTCAATATGGAGACCAGGTCAAATCCTTCTTGTTTTCTTTTTTTCTGGGGACTGATGTAGCTCTTGCTGTCTCTCCCCCCCCCCCCTCCCCAAGTCAGTTCCACACAAACGACTACTTCAATGATATTCGCTAACTAGCGTTCTGATTTCTTCTCATCCAAAGAGGTGATATTAGTTTTTAATTCTCGAAATTTATTGACAAAAAAGAAAACCCACAAAGTTAGTCCAGATTTAATGTTTGTAAGAATAGATTATAAGTAGGCTACTGGTCTTCTCTTTTGTTTTAAGCAGCGTTCTCTGTATTTGTTGTAACATTAATGTAACAAACTACTACCACTACTCATTTTTTTTCTTCAAGTGTATTATACGGCGAGTGAGGGTTGTTTTCTTACCACAAACGCATACAACCGCTTTAAGCTACGTCCACCGTTAAGTTCTTGTAATCCTCTAATATATGTGCATACCGTGTCTCCTTATGTGCTTCTTGATAACTTAATTATCCTAATAATTCTTCAGACCTAGACTGGGATTTACCAAAGAAAACACCTACTGTTTACCTTGTTCCACGTTATGTCCGTTTTCTTGGTTAGAAACAAAATAAGAACTTTTGGCTACACCCAATTTTTTGCAATTTTGCACAACTGTGCGTGCAGCTTGCTACCTTATTTAAAGATGAAGGAATATACAGATGACCGTTGATCTATTTTAGATGTTAACACTGCTACTAACTCATTTTACGTTACAAATACCAAAAAACACAGCATATCACATACCGTTACATCACATCATGTCCAACCACGTGACATCACATCACATAACATTACATCATTTCATTACATTCAATCACATGACATTGCATCGCATACGTCACATCGCCTCGAATTACGTGAAATGACATCCCACCAAAGCAAATAATATCATCACAGCATATAACATAACATCACATCCAACCACGTGACATCACATCACACCACATAACATTACATCACATGTATACATTACTTCCAGTCACTTTAAATTACATTGCATCACATCACATCGCATGACATAACATCACATGGCATTGCTGCACCACATCACATTACATCTAATCACATGACATGACATGGCATGGCATCCAAATCACGTCACATCACATTAAATTCAATCACATAACATAACATAACATTACATCACACCCCATCGGATTACATACGACACCATGGCACATTAAATCATATCAAATCACTGCTTGGTTTCATTGTAGAAGACTAACATAGCATCCACACACAATAGCCAAAAGCCAGAACCAAGCTAATATAATTTTGATATAAATAATATACGTTTTCTTTTACATACGGGTGGTCCGATAGGTCCGTCTCTTCCCTCGGGTCCAATGGGTCCAACAATGCCCTGTGAAGAAAGTATAAACAAGAACTCGATACAATTTTGTACATGCACGATGAGAGAAATTCCGCATTATATACAAAATACGTTTTCACGTATCACCTCCCCACACCCACCCCCCCCCTACCACCCTCCCCTAAGCCTACCCCACTCTCACACCACACGCACTACCACTCCATTCCGTCCAGAAGAATAATAACGAAGAAATTTTATAAGTTGAATTAACAACTGGCGATAACGATCGGAAACTAGGTCGGTTCATAGTTTAGATGTTCCTTGTACTACTTTCTCTAACCCTCTGGATAAAACCTATTATCTGATGTATTTAGCGATGTGTGAGACAATTTGACCCTTGGTTTTAAAGTTTTGAAGACCAGATGGTGTAATCAGGGAGTTGTTATGGAACAACTCCCTGGTATAATCAAGTTACACAAGATTTAATGGAATTCGCAGACCCTAAATCATAGATTACACGGTCAATGGACACGCAGTGGGACTAGCACGGACATAACTTACAATGTCACATGTATGTTATAGATAGGTACAGTCAATAGAGCTATGCTGCAACTGGCTGTTCTCAATGTGAAACCTAGAGATTTGGCGGACTGCACACGTATTTGCACACTGAACGCGACACGATGCAACTCGACCCCAAAACTTACTGGTTTGGGTATTTACGAACGACAACACTTACCTGTCTCCTAAACATGTGCACTCCAATCTACCTAGCCTATAACAATTGGTATATTACGTTCATGCACTGCGCCCCTAATAAAATTACTGCCCCCCCCCCCCCCCGTCCTCCCAGACAACCATTCCATCGCGGCGTGGAAAATCGTTGATAGTCGGGCAGTGTGGTGTGCGAACTTCGGTCGAGAAAAATGAACATGTAGGTTTTCGAGATTGGAAGTCGGCGATGGGTGGCGATTCACAACAAGCAAATGCCACGTTTCCACAAATACAAACAATCCCCAGGAATTTTATTTTTGCGTATGACATCACCGAACACCGGGTCGTTAAACAAAGTGTCAGCTGACATCAGTAGTTCAATGTGCGGAGGGTATGAAGTGGTATGTGTAGGCTGGAAAGCTACGGGTCTTGACGACTATCGATGTGTGTGTGTGTACGTTATAATCACCACACTCGAAAATGTCCTACAAGATATGTTTAAATTGCATATTTTGTCTTCCTTACCATTTCACCTTTTTGTCCAATTGGTCCGTTGAATCCCTGCGAGCCCTGTGAAAGAATTTAGGAATTTATTTTTCTTTCAGATCGTATATTTATATACCATTGACATCGGTGTAGTATTAATAGTGGCGATGATACTAGTTAACATAAACATCGGAAATCAACACATGAAATATGAAAATATAAAAGTAATACTGGTAATATTTATTGTGTTTCAAGTGAAGGGTCGATAAAAAAAACTACTATGCGCATAACGAGGGATATCAAACAAGGAAGCAACATTTCACCGGTATTGAGTTAAAA
>JAIPMN010001994.1:0-21704 GCA_020650975.1 Apostichopus californicus | reverse complement strand
ACAGGAGTAAATGGAATTATCCTTAATCCATTACACATAAGTACTTACAGGAGTAAATGGAATTATCTTAATCCATTTCATATAAAGTATTTACAGGAGTACGTGGAGTTATCCTTAATCCATATAAAGTTCTAGGAATGAGTGTTTGCTTGATCAATTGAAATCTTCTTCATGGTATCCAGTACTCAGTAGGTTAAATTTGGTAAATTTGGTAACCGGTTGGTTAAATTTTGGCAGGAATTTGTGAAACAAAGCAAAACAGCTAATTTCAAGTCTTGAAGATTGTTATTTATTTTACCCCAAAATTGTATATGAAATAGGAATGATTTATGAAAATCAGCTGCATTTTATTAAATGGTAAAAAATTCAGTGCCTTCATCAAATCATTAAGCTAGAAGACTTAAGCCGAAACAGCTCCTGCTGGGCTTAACCTTTCCGGCATTAACCGTTTTACAAATTTGCAAGGAACAAGATCAAACATAGGGAGGTTTCATCACTTTTGTGGTGACACTTTGAAAGGCAAAATTAAAACCACTGCTTGAAATCTGCTTACTACATAAATTAAACAGTAGGTGAACAGGGGCCGAGAATCCCAATGTAGCTTTACATGCTAATGAGAGGCACCTAAGAGCATTAGATTTAAAGCCCATTTAAAATACTTACAAAGAAAGTATGTAGATATAAATACTGCAAAGATAAATAAACCAACAGCATCCTTGTAAGGATACAGCCAAAATTTACTGTTATGTTTCACATTCCCTTGTCATTATTCAAGATGTAATTTGATCAATGTTTTCTACGTAAGAACTACCAACCTAAATAGGAGAATGTTGCTTTTGTATATATGTTTTAACTACAAAATGAACACCTAAAATGTGTTCTGAAGTGTCTATCTTCAGTTTCTATGGAAGTTCTTCCAACAATACTATACATGACAACAACTTGTGAAATTTTGGATTTTTTTTTTGCTATTGCTACCCTTAAGTTTGTTCTTAATATTGTTTAAGACATAGCAGGTACAACAATGTGAGATTGAGCTATTAGCAGGATAACAATCAGCATGATAAGATCAATGTTGTGCACTGGTTGCATGTCATCACACTATCAACTAACATTCATACTAAAGGATAAAGCCTTGTAATTCAACAGGTAAGAATCTATCTACTTGAAAGAGTTTCTATCGGTTATATACTTTGAAAATCCCCAAATGGTATATCTCATATCATGAAAATCCTTTGCACTACTTAACTATCTTTCCTTCTAGTCAACATGATGAGGATGGATAGATAAAGTAAGATATGACCCACATTCTATCTATGCTGAGGTGATATAGATGCACACTAGTTGGCTTTTAGACCAATTCCATGTCCAAATATACAAATTGGCAGCAATTCAATCAAGTAGTTTAGAGAGGGACAGTTGCAGAAATATTGTCAGTTAGTGGCCATGCAGGTATCATTTGTGATCCCATTAGCAGAGTCTCAGCTGTGCTGTGAAAGTTTTTATAACCAGATAGTTGTGGGACATGGAGCATCTTTTTCAGTATGTGTCCATTGAGATGAATAAGAATAACATGTTCAATATAAAGCTTTGCAATAAATCTAAGATTGGATATGGGTCTGTAAGTTTTACTTGTGTCAGGATCAGACCCACATTTGATGTTAATCTGGAAAGCTAGCAGCTAGCATAATCTCAATAAAAATGATGTGCTTTAAACTTGATATGACTCTACAATGTTATAATATATATATAATATGTAAAATTTTATAAATTCTGAGCTAGCAAATCAGCTCTGCTACCAACCATCCCTTTAATAATTGTTATTAATGAATGAGAGTTACATGACATTGTTTTACACTGTGAAATATTTTCACAATCTACTGCCTTAGCAAAAGTCATCTGGTATAAATTACAGAGAAAATGGCAAATTTTTGAATCATTTGAGAAAACCTGTTGACCCCTTGAAGCTCAGAGGGTGAAAACTAAAAAGAGCCCTAGTGAGTGGGTAAACCAAGACTATCAACTCTTTGAAGCAAATTTTATTTCCTTGATGACTATGTTTTGTTGAAGACCAATACAAAATAAAACAAAATAAATATATAAATAAATAAATAAAACAAAATAAAATAAAATAAAACTAAACTGAACTAAATTTGACCATACTATGTTCACCCAAAAAAAATCATAGCATTGGAAGATTCACATATTAATTGTAGCTTTAATTTTGCAGTTATCATGTTTAAAAGGTTTTCAGACTGTGACACCTGTTGACCTCATGTGACCTTTGACCTCTATCAATTTCAATAGAGTTCTTGCACTCACCAAGCTGGAACTACATACTAGGTATGAAATTCAAGAAAGATGTACTTCCTGAGGTATGGTGTTTACAAACTTTTCAGACTTTGACTTAAATGTTGATCCCAAATGACCTTTGACCTCCACCAATTCAATAGTGTTCTTGTACTCACCAAGCTGGATTTGCATACGATGTATGAAGTTCAACAAAGATGTACTTTTTGAGTTACTGTGTTCACAAAATTTTCAGACGTTGACTTCTGATGACCCCACGTGACCATTGAACCCTTCACAGAATGGGATAGGGTTCTTGTACTCAATAAGAGGGATACACATACCAAGAAAGAAGTTAATCCACCATGAGCTTCTTGAGTTACGTTGTGTACAAGCAAGTGTCACATTCACACACACACACAATAATTGGAACAATATAGTATGACAGGAATGCAGTACTTACAGAATATATTCAGTACCATATAATAATCAGATTATTCCATATATACCTTTATTACATTAGCTAATGGGTATCTCATGTCTATATATATGTAGATGTTATCATAAGTACATTGGGTCAAATTCATTGTTAATTGGGGATCCAAGCAGCTCCACCCCTCAAGCATCACAGTATAAATATGTGGTAACGGTGAATTTAATTTTTAATCCCATTGCTAAACTGCATTGATGACTGATTGCATAAAAGAACACATTACCCACCAAGCAGTTGAGTATTATAGTGTGATCTGTTTTACTCTATCACTTCAAACCAAAAACCTCATTAACATCTTTTTCACAAGCAAGACAAGCTCCTGCTTTTAATTCCTTTTTGTTATTATTTTTTAAAATCAATAGTTTGCTGAAATTGGCAAGTGATTACCAACAATGTTGACATTTTCAGACCATTTTGCCTCTGGTTGACTACAATCTAATTATGCACTAATAAACCTTCAGTGGATAAACAAAAATCAGTACAGTAGCTCTACCAAGCTTCAGTAACTCTTAGACATGTTATAAATAAAACAATAAATAAAGGTAAAGGTCAAATTTTATAATTAAAATCCTGAGCAACTCGATATGCTTTTTTTTAAAGGTTTCTATGTAAAAAAATGAAGTGAGCTGGGTGTCTGTCATTAACTATTTTATTATACATAAGTGTTGCCAATATCAGATGAGGTGTTTTTCTCTTTTTTTTATTGACAGTTTATACTTTCACTATATAGCCAGATAGTATGTAAACTGACAGAATAGCATTAAAGCTAGTCACATAAACAAAGTTATATCTATAGTACAGCCAAACCCTTTCTACAGTAGATGAATTGGTTAAATTTAACAGGTAAGATGCTCCACCTCTCAATCACCAATCTCATGAAAGTCTCCGCATGATTCGCTATATTACTGACTTGCTTACTGAGTACTACAATGAAGTTACATGAGGGGAGTGGTAAGTGAACTATCAACTAACTAATAAATAGTCATCCCTTTGGAACCATCATGGCTAATAATACCATTGGCATCTTCTCAATACCAATGCATAGGCAATCTACTAGTTTAAAGCCTTCTTGTATATTACCCAAACAGAGGCTTTTAAGTATTGCCAATAATTTAATTAAAATATCACTGTAGAGAGAAACCCTAATTAGCCACATTAACAGTTCCATTATTCACAATGCAACTCCGGAAACTTGCTATACTCTGGTTAAATATATCCGTTGGGATTTTACAAATGACTGGAGGGATCCCACAGTTTGTGTCTTAAAATGAGAGATGTTATCACATTCAACACGTACCTTTCTTGTTTCTCAACATTAGCGAGAGAGATAGAGGAGAAAAGGTAGGCAAACAGATACCTTACAAATTATTGTGAAGAGCTTATCATTCTAACATCTCCATATATAAGGAAAGTTCTAGGGTTTGATGGCATAAATGAAACTTCATATAGAGGTCCAGACTAAACCCATACATATTATGTAGTTCACCCTCACCATTTATGGTATGTAGTTCACCTCACCATATATATTATGTACTTCACCTCTCCATACATATTATGTAGTTCACCTCACCATACATTTTATGAAGTTCACCTCAGCGTACATATTACGTAGTTCACCTCACCATACATATTACGTAGTTCATCTCACCATACATAGTATGTAGTTCATCCCACCATACATAATATGTAGTTCACCTCACTGTACATGTTACATAGTTCACCTCACCATACATATTACGTAGTTCACCTCACCATACATATTATGTAGTTCACCTCACCATACATATTATGTAGTTCATCTCACCATACACATTATGTAGTTCATCTCACCATACATAGTACGTAGTTCACCTCACTGTACATGTTACATAGTTAACCTCATCATACATATTAACCTAGTTCACCTCACCATACATAGTATTTAGTACAGGATGAAGTGCTCTACTGCAATACATCACCACCACATAAATTGCTGAATACTTTTATGGCTACCTATTGCAATAATTGGGAAAATTGTCTCTTTTTCCGAACATCTTGACATTAAGAAATTGAAATGTTGAAATACAATATCTAAATATTTGAGTATTAACATATTATAAAATATTTAACCAAGATATTAATTTATTCAGATATAAGATCTTAATACCTCAAGATTTGAGTGCAAGATATTTTTCTTGTGAGATATTAGGAAAGTTCATCTGAGTAACTCTATATCTTAATATTTAAAAATTTAGATATTACAATCTTATAGATCTCAATGTTGAAAATTCTTTATGTTCAAATGTTTAGATATTTCTGAAAATATTATTTTAAAATATTCAGCTATAAATAGCTTGTATCTTAATAATTCAATATCTTAAGGATAAGAGATTAACAAGATGAGGTCTTATATCTTGAAATGTCAAAGGCTTGATCGTAAGGTTGTCAGATATTATGAATTGTAAAACTAGAAAACTTAGTATAATGAGTTTGAATGAACTCATTTCAACCACTTTAGCCTTCCCCATCATCATCCTGTATTCTTATAAGCTGCATAGATATGAAATATTAGTCCCTAAATGTTACCCACTTGGGAAGGAAAAAATATGAATATTTATATGAAATTCAAAGACAGTGCAGCTCACACACACAAATGAAGTAACGATTACAAAACTGTTCCCTCTGTTACCACAATAATTTAGAAATTGATTGATTACGAGATGATGCTGCGGAGGCTAGGAACATGTTTGATGCATCTCTTTGCCCCATCAAGATACTAATTTTATTTCTCATCCGCCTGCGGGTCCTACTATTTATTATGCCAGCAACCATGGAGGAGCACACACATGATGGATGCCGTGACATTGCCAGAGCTCAGATACAGCTCTGACAAGCATCAATTGTAATAAGTCACTTGACATTTCCTCTCCTTCTACCTGCACCTCAGATGTTTAATCACTGAATGCATCATCTAACGTTGATTAAATAAAAACTCATCCTTAAAAGCATATAGCCTCGCAATGGACTCATTCACATTTATCATAATCTTGTGACGTAGAAAGCAAAGAGTCAGCAACAGAGACACAAGACATGAAACAATCCTCTTTAGAAATTATACCAGAATATGATGTAAGCTGGATACTTCATTTCCTATTGGATATATTTGATCACATCTCTCTGTCACCTGAGGTAGAATACATTTTCAGGAAGGATGACAAAAGTTCCCTACTCTCAATTATAAACACACTACTGTTCTTGTTGTTATCACATTGTAGATACATTAATGTTTTGCAACATTAATAGTTACTTTTTTTGTTGCTAACTGCACTAAACTCACATTTAATTAACAACACTGATACAGCAGGCATCAAACTAAGTAAAGTAACAATGTAAGTATAATAAACAAGTTTCCCTTGAAAGGTTCATTTGGAAAGTGCATGTATACCTTTTTTTTGCTTTATTAAGTTGATTAGATTACTAGATCACTCAAAGAATGATAACATCCTTTGATGTAGAATTAATATCAAGGCCTAGAGTAATTTGCTGCCAACTGTAAGAACTGACTAAATTGTGTCTTAGGTCAATTGTAAGTATTTATCAATCGAAACTTTTCCAGGGAAATAACAGTGATATAGGGGTTTAGAAAGGGAAACTATATATAAATTACACATTTAAAGCTGAGATACAATAGCATAAGAAGAAAAAGATATAAACAAGATGCAAAATTACCTGATGGTGGATATGTAAGTGATATCAACATCTCTTGAAATCAGAAGGACAACAATACTTAATGGTGGATATGTAAGTGATGTCAACATCTCTTGAAAGCAGAAGGACAACAATACTTAATGGTGAATATGTAAGTGATATCAACATCTCTTGAAATCAAAAGGACAATACGTAATGGTGGATATGTAAGTGATATCCACATCTCTTGAAATCAGAAGGACAACAATACTTAATGGTGGATATGTAAGTGATATCAACATTTCTTGAAAGCAGGACAACAATACTTAATGGTGGATATATGTATTAAGTGATATCAACATCTCTTGAAAGCAGAAGGACAACAATACTTAATGGTGGATATACTGTATGTAAGTGATATCAACATCTCTTGAAAGCAGAAGGACAACAATACTTAATGGTGGATATGTAAGTGATGTCAACATCTCTTGAAATCAAAAGGACAACAATACTTAATAGTGGATATGTAAGTGATATCAACATCTCTTGAAATCAGAAGGACAACAATACTTAATGGTGAATATGTAAGTGATATCAACATCTCTTGAAATCAAAAGGACAACAATACTTAATGGTGGATATGTAAGTGATATCAACATCTCTTGAAAGCAGAAGGACAACAATACTTAATGGTGGATATGTAAGTGATGTCAACATTTCTTGAAATAAACAGCCACTCCCTACTATTTGCGATAGTGGTTGCCCAAAGGTAATGTATTAATAGTGCTCCCCTTCTACATAATCTCTTGCAATGTGTAGTTGGTGCCATCACTTACAAATATGCATCCAGCCACATTACAGATTTTCATGTGACCAGACTAATCAAACTTTGATTGCAACCATTCGTTGGGATAGAGTTGCATTTTATTCCAGCTCTCGCACATAACGTGATATAAATGACAGGGAAAGCCAGTAGACTGCATAACCAAGGTATTATGATTGATCAGCATACTACAGATTTAATTGTATGTTAAAGTGGTATGAGCAATTATGTAATCAATATAACAAGATATCCCTACTTTTGGGCCCAAATCACATTTATCCCAGAATTAAGTTTTGAGTGACAGTCCGTATTATATCATAATTTTCTTTTCCACTTTTGATCAAGTTGACATTTCAAGCATCATTCCATTTCAAAGTACCTTGCAAAAGCTGTAAGCCTTTTGTTAATTGCTGCTCACAGTCAATGAATGCATTGCTAAGAGCAAATTATGCACCTTCTGCTCTTTACCCTAGTACTAAAACTTCATGACATGGTCAACACTAGGCAAAGGCATCTTTACACTTAGTATACGTTTTCTACAATTTAAAATTAAGAAAATATCTAATCATACTTGAGTTCTAAATTATCCTACCTAAATGCAATAAAAATGTGTGTATTTCATTTTATTTCTTTTTTTGTTACTAATTGCAGTCCTTCATTGGTAGTCACACTGCCATAAACAGCAAGATTACCAAGTATTATGTCACGGCTCTTCGTGGTCATTTTCAGTATTCTCAGAAATGAGATATTCATGTCAGCAGGGTTGTCAAAAATAAAAATAAATGATAGTGCTTTTTTTTTTGTACTTTCCTATCAGAGTTTTGAAGTAAAATTGGGATATTTTTTGTTAACAGACTATTCAAAACTGCAAATAAATGGCAAATAATTTGTCAATATTTGCTTAATATGCAGATATATGTATGACCTTAGAACAAGTGTGCAACTAAGCTTTACTCTTCTTTCAGAATTAAGTGCAATAAAGGGGACTATTAATATATATTGATACTGTTGAATGTTCCATACATCCTGGTAATATCTGTGCTGGTGCTGCCAATCAAAGATAATTACTTAATTAGGCAAAGGTGCAAACTATTAATGCTCTTCAAGTTGATAGTTGTTACAGTGGTATGTATATTTTGATATCTAACTTGACTGTCTTTCTGCTATGCTGTATGTGTAGTAAATCAAGAATGTAAGAAAGAGCCACACAGCTGTATCAGTCCTTACCACATTTCAAATGGGAAGATGAAATGTCAATTGTTCACAACAAATTCTGGTATTATTAGTAATAAAGCTCATGCAGGAGTTATTGTGATTTCAAGGTTTTAGACTCTGATCTGTCCATCTCAAGTGATCTTTGAACACAGAAAACAATAGTGTTTGTTACTCGAGGAGGTGAAACCACATATCAAGTATAAAGTTTATTCAAGCTTTACCTTTGGAGTTATTATGTTTAAAAGTTTTGCACACCTTGAACTACTTAGAGAACAACATGATTTTTACTCTCAGAAAGGAGAATTCATGCACTAAGTATGGAGTTATTGGGTTTCTGACATTTTCAGATTACACACCAAGGTGTCACATACACAAACACATCATGCATCCACATCGACTAGATTCCTGTTGCATTTGGCATGAAGGAAAGACAAATATACAAAAAAAAAACAGTTTTCATTGCTACAACTTACAGAAAATATTAACCATGTCTAAGACACCCTGCATAAAACTGAAGCTGACATTACACTCTATGATTGAGTGCTGTCCGAGTAATACTAGCTTCAAGCTTTGTATTTATTGGTCGTCTCCAGGGAGCAAACTTCAGCTTCTATAACGGGTACCTGTAGCAAGTACAGCAACAAAGTAGAGAGATAACCCACCCAGTGGTTACATGCTTTATAAGATAAATTAAAACTATTGCAGACATTTTCTGAAGGAAATACATTATTGCCAAGTGCCACATACAGCTGCAGTGTTTGAAAGTTTAGGTTCATCTCCAGCCTAGTTTATAAGTCAGATGTACCAGCTACATGTAATAGGGTGCTTTGCTACTTGGTTCTTGAGGGCTATTTCAAATCATAAACTTTCTGAAATGATAAAATCTTCCGGTCGTTCAGGATTGACATCGAAAAATGAACTCTTTTTTTAAAATTGTTCTCATATCAATTTTTGTCAGACTATCCGGTCACAGTCATGTGCCAAACCCTGATTCCTGCTTTATACACACAAAAAAAGTCCACTGTTTTAGGAATGAGAGATAATACTAATTTGATTGAGCAGAGATATAAGCTGCAGGGACAGCCTAATATAATCTATATCGATATGTACTGGTACACTGCAGGGTTGAACTTTCAAAATTTACTAAGATATCACCAAAAACTTAAGTTGATTATTTCCACTTAACAAAAAAGTTAATCATTTAATTGGCTTTTTGCTTTAATGATCTAAATCCTAGTAGCTCAAATTGGGAATGCTATTAAATAGAGAATTATTGATTTAGTTTCTTCCATATATACATTAATTTGACAATTGATCAGTGTGCAGGCATTGCTGCTTAAATTGGGTCCACAGATTTACTGTATTTAAAGTCCTCTTCAAGCCACAGGTCAAGTAAGGTATATTTAAGTGTACAACATACTTTGATGACTGCATACATAATTAAAGAGTAGGGCTACCAGACTGATGGAGGTAATATTAACTTGAAGGAGTATGCATCTACTCAGAAAAGATTGTCAATAATGTAACAGAGCAGTGGAGGCGGGGGACGGGGGGAGATGGGGGAGGAGGTGGGAGGAATGAGATGGGATAGTGGGGGAGGTGGCAGAGATCAAGGAGGACACACAATTCTAAACAACAGTTGGTAAATGCTTAAAGAAAATCAGAAATCCAAAATAATGTATTACAGGAAATGATGGGGAAATGAAAAGGTATACATATATCCTCCTCCACAAAGACTTTTAGATGTTGTATTTGGAAGTTAATTAACTTCAAGAGACGGGACAGACTAGCTCCTTTGAAACTGCACTTTGTGACTATAAATAGATACAGTAAATGAAAATAATGTGAAACGGTTTAACAAACTTATAGCATGAAGTAGAAACAGTGAAATATGACAGCAGGCCAAAGAGCAACCCTATGTAAAGTATATCATGGAGCTAGGCATAAAGCCCTCAGCAATTCCATGCTGCTGATTTGCACAGAGTGGTGGTTAGGGTTGGGCGATATTTGCTTTTTAACGTCACGATAAATAGTTCAAAAATTATCGCGATATTTCGATAATTACGATAATTTTTCCTTGTTGTTTTTAGTGTGTTCGCGAACACACTAAAAACAACTGCCGATTTCCCACCGGTGTTTTCGCGCAGCGAACACACCGAGCACGCGTTGCGTGCGAGCATAATGGCGTGGGGTCCAGGGGCCCGCTTTAGGGCCCAGGTGGGGTCAAGGGGTGGAAACCCTTGTGGGAACCAGGGAAAATTTTAATATTTTTGCGTGTCTGGCGATAAAAAATTCGCAGTTGAGGATTCAAAATACTGACAACTTTTTTAATTTAAATTGTCACGAAACTGATGAAAATTTTAAAATGACAAGTTAGAGTAGCTATATTATGTGATAAAATGAAAAGAGATTTAATCTGTCTTACAATCTTTAAAAATCTTACAAAACTGTCAATATTATGAAACAAACTATGTTCGGCAAAGTCCCGTTTCTAGACTGCCTAACAATGAACAGCGTACACACATACATCATTTTACAACTGCAGTGTTTCATTTACCCTACTTAAATATCACGGTAGGCTACAGTACATGTGCTGCAAATTTTCCCAGGTACCTTGCCAAACAACCCCCCTGTCTAACACCTGTTTGTTAACATTTTTGGCACGTTTCCAAAAAACTTTTCATGGAGTAAACTATTTTGGCTCCACTATAGAATTAATTAGGTCAGTCAGTAAAGGATCGGTAAAGTTATGCGAAATGCTATCTTAGACGTTCAAGAAAAGTAGGTAAATATCCCCGTAACATTAAGGTAAGTAAAACACACCTAAAGCCAACGGACTCCTCCGCATTAACAAAACAATCTACTCCCCATGATACACGAGGCACAGTCTATACCACACAGACAAAGCTCAATATCAAGGCCCCAATAGCTACAGTATGGCCATCTTTATGAAAGTAAACCTTGTAATCACATGTTTTAGGCCACTTGGCATGATTAACTTAATGCTAAATATTGTTTCCATGTCCTTGTAGAGAACGTCAACTTCGCAAAATACAATTAGTTGTGTTTTTGTTGTTACGTGAGATCCGTAACCGACGAAGTGGTTAGGCTATTTACTATACACTTAACTATGGTAGGATATTAATTTTTCCTTTTTTTTGGGAAATTCTAGAAAATACTTTCTTTTCCCCCAACTTAACACCAGATGTGGTCTTATGGTTTATTCATAAATGGGTGTACTACAGCCTTGTTTACATGACATTAGTTGCATTTAGCACGATATGCCAGTTTCGCGTGAATTTTTCGAAAGTATTTTGCTCGATCTTTCGTAAAATTTGAAAGGTGTACCAACTTACTTTTCATACACAATTGGTAATTTCTCTGCTGATTTTCAGAGTTTTGTTCTCTATACAGTGAATGTTGTAAAGGACGGGTTTTTACGAAGTTCAAAAGTCAGTAAATGAAGTTGATAAACTTTATTTTTTTTCAACTTTCTTAACCATGGAATGCTAGAATAACATTTACACATTAAACGGAGAAAGGATAACCGCATTTTTTCCACATTTATTTCAAATTTCTTTCACAAGAAATTATCGTCATTTGTTCAATCCTCAAAAAATATCGTCTTGAAAAACCCTAGTGGTGGTATGGGTCTACTGCATAAAAAACACTTTCAGACACTTTGCGTGGAATATTGAGAAGAGGGTAGTCGTCTGGAATAGGCTGGACTCGAGAGAAGGATTGTGGTAAAATGGTTAGCAGACCGAATCCTCTAGACATGTTAGGGCCAGTGTGTGAGCAAGGAAGTATAAATATATTAAGTGACCAGTAGTGACACTAGTAATGGACATATATGGCATATATTCTATCTGCTATGAACAATGCTTCATATATGACAGCAGCTTGTAATGTTTCCTGCAATGGCTAACAGAAAGTCCATTCATAGTGCAGATATAGGATCCATGTTCCAATTAATGTTTTATCTTGCTCAGATTTGGTGCAGCAGACTGATATTCAATTAATATCCTGTCAAGTAATAAATTGTTTATCAGCGCATTAAACTTTAAATTTATCCTCATGTACCACACTAAATTGGATATGATTGAGTTAACCACTAATAAATGGCATCAAGAATATTAATTAGTAGTGTGACTGAGAGTTTATTACTTTCCAACTGACTGGTGGTATACTGTTGTTGCATTACATTAACACCATTAGTTGCAGTCTAAGGCTTGCTGATATTGCAAGTTCCTAGAATGCTGACAATCAACTGGAGGCATCCAATTTGGAAGTGAAAATTCATCAACCATTCATGATTGACTCCTTCACTCCTTCAAGTATCACTTAAGGTTACTGTTGCCTGAAAACAGTTGCACACCGATGTTGAAAATGTGGGGAATCCCTCCAAGGTAGCCACTTGAATATAGGTTCAGGTCATTAAGGAGCATAAGCACAGAATTTACTGGAACAGGAAATGTGCACCATCACCATATTCATTCATCACAGCATCTGCTGTGATATTAATATGCCACTCTCAAAAGTTGACAAGTGTGTAGCTTGGAAGGAGAGGAGGTGGGGGGAAAGGTGGGGGGGGGGGGAGGCAGGGACTGACAGAGAAGAGAAATGGCAGACAAGCACCTTGCTTGACTTTAAATCTTTACCATGAGTGTAAGTTCTTTATATATACATACTAAAGGGGAAAAGTCTGTGACGTTCTAAAGGCAGGCTATTGGAATCTATGACAAGACAAGATATCCTTGAGTGTGTAATAAAATGAGAGCCTTATGAGTAGCATGAAATGTAGAGTAGTGATGCTTCCGGCCTTTTAGCTACTTTTGGAACATAAGTTGTCTCTGGAGGACTTTTCTCCTTCGTGCATGTAGAAAAGTGACATGGGTGTCTCTTATCATCTGTAATGTATTTCTCAAAATTCCTTATTCAATATGCATTTCTATTTTGGTCACGAAGCTTCTACGAAAAAGATGTTTTCTGAGGAATCTTGACTGCTTCAAACAGTCAACTATGAATGAATAGTTGGGATTATTAAGAATACAAGGCTGCAGCGAGTCCTTGTACAATATCTACCCACACTATAGGGAACATTGATGCAGATAAATAAACAAACAATCTCCTCCTACTGTAGGTAATTCTTACTTATCATCTTATTTATCATTTATCATTTTCCATGCATTTGTTAAAACTTGTTGTGGTTACTGTGGTTGTAGCTAGTTTGTCATTTTTCATAGCCATTTGTGTTTAGTGTATTAAATTACAATTGCTTTCTGTTTTATCAGCATACCACAACCATCCAATCAGATGTAATAAAGCATAACAATTTTACAAACTGTAAGGAACTGTTATATTACAACTAAAAAAAAAGTAATAAGTTTTCATATTTTATAGGAGACCATTACGAGATATCTTTAGTATTTTTATTGCTTGCTCTAAAGAGATAACTTTGTCAGTTGCATTGACTTTCATTAAAGGGGAGCAGTACTGCCTGCTTGATCCTTCACTTACTTCCAGTATACTACATATTTACACCCACAGTAATGACCTTTATCATGTTGTTCCTTTACGACTTCATTGAATAAAAATAAATTCAAATTCCACGCCCTTATACAGTTGCGTGTCGCCATATTGAAGGAGAGGGAGGCAGACAATCAGCTGTTTAAGAAGTCATAATTGCAACTTAAATATGTTAAATACCTTCAAAATTCAAGTCAATGTAAAATATTTATCCCATTTTGAATGATAGATGCATACGTACGCTAAATGTGGTTTATACATTGACTTTGCATAGATATGTATTTTGCAAGCTGACTGTCAACAAAGACGCACTGTGAATGTGATGGTTTACATCCGAATTCTGGACTACAGCTCAATCACTTTCTTCTGAAAATTACAATGTTTCCTCGCACCTTATGTCGAGGTGACGCAATAGTCATCTGGGTTAATGTGTGCCTAAGTCATGTTGACTTGCTCGAATAAACTAACTTTTCAACAATCGACAAAGTGATGCTCACAGTCACAGTATGTCGAGCAGTGTTACTGTTACTAAGTTATATAGTGACTACTTGTTACCGGTACTTTGGTTGTGATGGACATTGAATGATACACTATTTAGGCCTAGGCTTTATCTTGTATGTATACATAACTCAAAATCGAACGCATTTGGTCCACAAGATGTCTCCATGATGACTTAAGATTTTATTCTTTAGATTTCGGGATCATAATGTCCAATTCAACCATTGTAGTAATTTGAAAATCTGTGATAGTGAAGTAGTTTCAGCAATACCGTACTCAAGCATTGTTTTGTTTGCAGCGGTACTACAAGGGTATCTGTGATAGTGAAGTAGTTTCAGCAAATACCGTACTCAAGCATTGTTTTGTGTGCAGCGGTACTACAAGGGAATCTGCATAGAGGCAAGTCTGACTCTCCGGAGGTGCATGTGTCACGTCATGAAAACATTGCATGGTGGGTAATTTCACAAAAACATGGCAATTTGCAGAGAGCGTGGGTGATATTTCATATAAAAAACTTGTGCTTCCCTAGATATGGAGTTTTAATACTTTGAAATGGTATCCTCCTGATTGAAGATATAAATATTTGAATTTTGGGCACTTTCTTAAGGGGCTCTACATAGGGTTGGGCGATATTTGCTTTTTAACGTCACGATAAATAGTTCAAAAATTATCGCGATATTTCGATAATTTTCCTTGTTGTTTTTAGTGTGTTCGCGAACACACTAAAAACAACTGCCGATTTCCCACCAGAGTTTTTGCGCAGCGAACACACCGAGCACGCGTTTCGTGCGAGCATAATGGCGTGGGGTCCAGGGGCCGCCTTAGGGCCCAGGTGGGGTCAAGGGGTGGAACCCTTGTGGGGACCAGGGGGCGAAGGCCCCCGGAAAAATTTAGTATTTTTGCGTGTCTGGCGATAAAAAATTCGCAGTTGAGGATTCAAAATACTGACATCTTTTTGAATTTAAATTGTCACGAAACTGATGAAAATTTTAAAATGACAAGTTAGAGTAGCTATATTATGTGATAAAATGAAAAGAGATTTAATCTGTCTTACAATCTTTAAAAAGTTTTACTTACAAAACTGTCGATATTATGAAACAAACTACGTTCGGCAAAGCCCCGTTTCTAGACTGCCTAACAATGAACAGCGTGCACTATACGTACATCAGTTTACAACTGCAGTGTTTCATTTACCCTACTTAAATATCACGGTAGGCTACATGTTCTGCAAATTTCCCAGGTACCTTGACAAACAAGTTGAAACAACCCCCCTGTCTAACACCTGTTTGTTAACATTTTTGGCACGTTTCCAAAAAAACTTTTCATGGAGTAAACTATTTTGGCTCCACTCTAGAATTAATTAGGTCAGTCAGTAAAGGATCCGTAAAGTTATGCTAAATGTTATCTTAGACGTTCAAGAAAAGTAGGTAAATATCCCCGTAACATTAAGGTAAGTAAAACACACCTCAAGCCAACCGACTCCTCCGCATGAACAAAACAATCTATTCCCCATGATACACGAGGCACAGTCTATACCATACAGACATAGCACGAAATCAAGGCCCCAATAGCTACAGTATGGCCATCTTTATGAAAGTAAACCTTGTAATCCCATGTTTTAGGCTACTTGGCATGATAAACTAAATGCTAAATATGGTTTCCATGTCCTTGTAGAGAACGTCAACTTCGCAAAATACAATTAGTTGTGTTTTTGTTGTTACGTGAGATCCGTAACCGACTAAGTGGTTAGGCTATTTACTATACACTTAACTATGGTAGGATATTAATTTTTCCTCTTTTTTTTGAAATTCTAAAAAATACTTCCTTTTCCCCCCGCTTAACACCAGATGTGGTCTTATGGTTTATTCATAAATGGGTGTACTAGAGCCTTGTTTACATGACATTAGTTGCATTTAGCACGATATGCCAGTTTCGCGTGAATTTTTCGAAAGTATTTTGCTCGATCTTTCGTAAAATTTTTTCGTACACAATTGGTAATTTCTCTGCTGATTTTCAGAGTTTTGTTCTCTATACAGTGAATGTTGTAAAGGACGGGTTTTTACGAAGTTCAAAAGTCAGTAAATGAAGTTGATAAAATGTATTTCTTTTCAACTTTCTTAACCATGGAATGCTAGAATAACATTTACACATTAAACGGAGAGAGGATAATCGCATTTTTTTCCACATTTATTTTAAATTACTTTCACAAGAAATTATCGTCATTTGTTCAATCCTCAAAAAATATCGTCTTGAAAAAAAATTATCGCGATAATAATAATTTTCGATATATCGCCCAACCCTAGCTCTACAACACTTTTCCTTTAACCCTACCTGTGTTTAAAACAGTAAATGTACATAGCATGGATTGACATTCTGAATATTGGTGTTACACATGGGTTACCATAGTTCATTTTGCATATTAATTAGTCTACTTAATGGATACGAGTCTTTTCCCGTTACCACGGGCCCTTATCCCCCCCCTTCCCCCTTCCCCCTTCCCCCTTCCCTGGTTGTAAACACTATTTGAGTGTGGATGGAGTTTATCATTGTAACATAACTCTTTAACAAATGTTTTCCACTTCTAGCAAGTCAGTCTTAGTAGTAAATCGACAAAAAGTAGAAGCTCAGTCTTTATGATGAAGCAATAGAAAGCTAATGAAAGGAATTGATATGGACGTCAACACAGAGGTAACTCAGCCATGCATAGTCGCATACTGAGGCATAGTAGGTATGGCCAGGGGTCAAATTACAACAAATTGAAATAATCTCTACTAATTTACACTGACTGGTGTGATTAATCACAAACAGATGATGATCAAACTCTCTAGTGTTTAATTACTAGCAGGATCTCTCCTCCCCCCTCCTCCTCCTCCTGCTCTTCCTCCTCCTCCTGCTCCTCCTCCTCAATTGTTCTTGGATCAGACTTGAGCACCAGTTCAAAATTAACTCATTTCCATGAGAATTCAATTCAATTACCTTGCCCTACAATAACACCAAACATCCCACTGCTAAATCTGGCAAATGACTTGTCTTACATCAGTTTCAAAATCAGCAGAAATGCTGTATCAGACGAATGAGAAGGTATTCAATGTTTGTGAATACGTGAATTATAGGAACATACAAACTGTCCGCCTCTAAAAAGTCGCAAAAAGTGAGAAACTTAGCATATTACCCCATGGGCAAGTTTATGCAGTGTACCAAAACCAGCCTCTTCTAAGTTGGAATTCCTCCATGCATAAGCTATTAACATGCACTTGAAAGAGGCAACTCTCATCATGAAGTTGGCCATTTGCCTGTTGTTTTCTTGACTAGCAATAACATAACAAACCTTGGTTTTGATTATCAAGAAGAAAAGCACAGAATATATTTCATTTAAAAAGATAAATGTGAGGGAAGCAGCTAGGTATTACTATTGGCTAAAACATTGGTAACAGATATAAGAGTAAGAGTAAATTGTAGAACAGTTTACAACTGGTACATAGGATTGTCTTGAAAAGGTATTGTACAAAACTCTCTGCATTGTACACACTTTCTATGGAAGGTACCGTGTGTTACTGTACAACAGTTGTTCCACACAAGCTTTCCTTATTTGATGAAAATCTGTTCCCTTCAAACTCCGCAAATTTCAATCAACTTCTGACATGGTACCTTCAACAAGGAAGAATATATTGAGAGAGTATATTGATGAGGGACAAATTAATTAATTAAAAAAGCCTTCCAGGTATAAAATAATTCTAATTGAATTCTAATTGATGGGTAACAATTCTTACAAAGAGTAAACAATAGCACAGGTATTGTCATTACATTACATTTGGTAAATGTTCTTGCTGCAGAAATATTCTACATCTTTTAATTCTCATGTGTAACTTAGTTGCTCTTGGGAATATCTCTAACGATAGCTTTTTAATTAAAATAATGAAGAAGCATGCATATTTCCAGCTTCAATAAATATGAGACAGTGAATGCAGGGTGGTACAGGCTAATGTACAGTGTCTATCTTCATTGAACAAACATACTGTTTAGAATAGTTCATCAGCTCAGTGTCCTATCACCATGTGTGCCATCTTAAGGCTTATTTACACCACACGATTTTCCTCAGGATTTGTCGTGCACGACAACAACTTGACACCAACCCCGTCCCCCCCCCCCCCAGGAGGGTAACACACTGATACAGTACCTTTGCACCATTATCCAACCTCATGGTATAATTGTCCAATAATGACTAGGCTTTTTCTATGTGTTTCTCCCACTCTCCATTTTATCCCCATTGTGCTCTTTTCCTGACCAGTTTGCCTGTGTGGGAGATCCTTTTAGTTATAGAAATGTTAGGCCTTGTAACTTTGACACACAAACATCTGCTAGAGCATCTAAAGTACCTGTTGAAGGTTCCCCAGAGTATGGAGACTTTAAATTATTCCCTTTCCCTCATTTACTTTAACCACAACAGTTTCAAATACACTTTTTCCTGATTTCCAGATTTCTTTAAATTGCCTGTTACTCTCGAATTTTATGAACTTCAAGGCATCCTCAAAATCAATTTCATACAATAAACACTAAACAGGTCCTTTCCTTCAGGTTTGAGGAATTCATGCCAAACAAGGCTAAAACAGGTGAAGGCTGGTATCAACACTCATAATTCATATCGACCATTACTGCTTTTAATATGCAAGCAAGCTATGGTTCCACTTACATAGCATTGTATCAATCCATAGTTCATAAATACTTTCTGATGAAAACCAGGCAGGTAAAAAATCAACAAAGTAGCAGCAGGGAAAGTAAATAAGTACCACGAACATGTTCAGAGAAACAGGCAATAATAGTGACAACATGAGCAGAAAAGCAACCAAAAATGAAGCTCAAAAAAAGGGCTTTTAAAGTAGTTTTATTGTAGTTTGCTATGAGCAGAGTTGAAGCCTAATTTTAGTTAATGAGTTCAGGAAACTAATATCATAATCTGGGGGATACTGACATTAAATCAATTTCTGTTATTTTAACAACAAGAATTTAATAGGTAATATGCTCTTAAGCAGTATTCAGGACATAGTGTCCACAGTCATACTGGCCACAGTATCAAATCGACAAACATTAAGTACCCTGAAGTTTTTTTAATAGTAAAAATTTAAAATACTCTATATCTAGCTACATATATCCTGTAGCATTTCAATACTAACAAGAGTATTGCCACTATTAGGACAGGCAATACAGTAATGATCCCATCATAATTAGTGAAAGGACAGGCAATGAAGTAATGATCCCGTAATAAAAAGTGAAAGGACAGGCAATAGAGTAATGATCCCATAATAATTAGTGAAAGGACAGGTAATAGAGTAATGATCCCGTAATAAATGGTGAAAAGGACATGTAATAGAGTAATGATCCAGAAATAAATAGTGAGAGGACAGGCAATAGAGTAATGATCCTGTAATAAATAGTGAAAGAACAGGCAATTGAGTAATGATCCTGTAATAAATAGTGAAAGGAAAGGCAATAGAGTAATGATCCTGTTATAAACAGTGAAAGGACAGGCAATTGAGTAATGATCCTGTAATAAATAGTGAAAGGAAAGGCAATAGAGTAATGATCCTGTTATAAACAGTGAAAGGACAGGCAATAGAGTAATGATCCTGTTATAAACAGTGAAAGGACAGGCAATTGAGTATTGATCCTGTAATAAATAGTGAAAGGATAGGTAATAGAGTAATGATTCCTTCATAAATAGTGAAAGGAAAGGCAATTGAGTAATGATCCCGTAATAATTAGTGAATGGACAGGTAATAGATTACTTCAACTTAAAAGAGTAACAGGAAATTGGCATGTTGTTATTGTCTAAAATATCTTTTATATTATTAACACTTTTCTTGAACCAATGTATATAATAGACAATTCTGTTATTAACTTTTATATCAGAATTATCCCAAACAAGCTTGTGTCAGAAGCTCGAATGATGATTAACCATACTTTGAAAGATGAAGTCAAAACAATGATTCCAAGAGGATTTACTACCTATGAGATACCTCCTGAATAGAAGGAGGCATCACTGTCCAATTACACTTAAGACTACGAATAGAAGAAGGCATCACTGTCCAATTACACTTAAGACTACGAATAGAAGAAGGCATCACTGTCCAATAACACTTCAGACTACCAATAGAAGAAGGCATCACCGTCCAATTACACTTAAGACTACCAATAGAAGAAGGCATCACTGTCCAATTACACTTAAGACTACCAATAGAAGAAGGCATCACCGTCCAATTACACTTAAGACTACCAATAGAAGAAGGCATCACCGTCCAATTACACTTAAGACTACGAATAGAAGAAGGCATCACTGTCCAATTACACTTAAGACTACGAATAGAAGAAGGCATCACTGTCCAATAACACTTAAGACTACCAATAGAAGAAGGCATCACCGTCCAATTACACTTAAGACTACCAATAGAAGAAGGCATCACTGTCCAATTACACTTAAGACTACGAATAGAAGAAGGCATCACTGTCCAATAACACTTAAGACTACGAATAGAAGAAGGCAGCACTGTCCTATTACACAATAAGACTACCAATAGAAGAAGGCATCACTGTCCAATTACACTTAAGACTACCAATAGAAGAAGGCATCACTGTCCAATAACACTTAAGACTACGAATAGAAGAAGGCATCACTGTCCAATTACACTTAAGACTACCAATAGAAGAAGGCATCACTGTCCAATTACACTTAAGACTACCAATAGAAGGCATCACTGTCCAATTACACTTTAGACTACCAATAGAAGAAGGCATCACTGTCCAATTACACTTAAGACTATGAATAGAAGAAGGCATCACTGTCCAATTACACTTAACACTACAAATAACAGAAGGCATACTGTACAATTTCAGTTTCCTTACCACAAATAGTAATACCTTTAATTATCTGCGTTAACTTGTAACGCCAGGATTTTGACACAGATAATGAACATGCAAGGGCTTGAAGTACAACCTTGTCTGGTCACTCTGAAAATTTTAAGAAAAGAGTAACCATTACTGCAAACACTAGCGGAACCATTAGAGTACAAAGTGCAAGTCCAGCCAATAAAACCGGCATTGAAGTTTTAAAAATTAAGACAATTATATATGAATTCCCATTCTAACCTTTCGAAAGCTTTTTTGAAATCTACCAGAAGAAGAGAACCAGGATTTTGT
>JAIPMN010001993.1:0-14331 GCA_020650975.1 Apostichopus californicus | reverse complement strand
TACTGAGTCAGTTGAAGGGAATCCCGCACCTTAGAGGGAACACTGAACTGAAGTCAAATTCATACGACAGAAAACGTTTACTTACTAACATACAATATAAATTTAAAAAAATGTGGAATGGCAATATTGTTCAAAACATTTCCCGCGAGGCTGATTTATTACAGCAACCTTCCCGCGCTGTGCCGTGGGTGTCAGTGTGACATTGCCCTTGTGAGTGGTTTGGGGACACATCATTACTCGTAACTCAAGAAACTGACACACTAAAAAAGTTTGTTTTAAAAATTATATTTATTAGCTTTTTAAGTTCAAATTAGCACTGGTCTTCAACGATCGCAAGTTGTTTTAAATCGCCAAAAAGGTGCACCAAATGGCGCCAACTGCTTCCTCATTTTTCAAAATCTGTAGCTTGTGAGGGGGGCACATCCCCCTCAGACACCCCCCTGCGCCGCTAAAGCGGCGCGATGGCTGCTTAGCAGCCATATGGTTCGCGGGAAATTATACCTTCCTTGCCGGGAAAAAACCTTTTTTACAGCCCTGATCAGTATTACTGTCAAAGATGTCAACCCCTTGAAAGTTTCACAAATTCTAACAAAGCAGTGTTTCCTCTTCTCTTGTGTGTCAAGGGACTTAAAAATTAAATACCTCTTGATAGTGATATGCTTGTGGAGGTTATAAATAATGCACTCTAAGTACCTTTTGTAGAATTCCAAGTGCTAGTCATGCTTACAAATATTGAACATGTTAAGTGAGATATGAAAAAGTGGATGACAATTTGATGCTTAATCTCCAGATTTATTTCATAAATTCTGTGACTTCTTTAAAGGCTTTAATTTCAGTTGCTTGTTTATTACTTATTAATTACTTGCATAATCTACAGATTAATTCATAAATTCTACGACTTCATTAAAGGCTTTAATTTCAGTTGCTTGTTTATTACTTATTAATTACTTGCATAATCTACAGATTAATTCATAAATTCTACGACTTCTTTAAAGGCTTCCATTTCAGTTGCTTAATTATTACAGTCTACACCTGCTCGTTCAAGTCATAAATGCTTAATATTGTAGAAAATAGAGAAAAAAACAACATTACTGCATAGGTTTGATTAGAACCCAAGCTAAAGCAGTATTAAACATCTCCCAGCAAGCAACCACATGCAACACAGTTATGCATATCCTAGCAAACATCAGTATAAAAGAAAAGGTTAGAGACTATGCAGTGATATAACTCTACAATTATTATCTTGTAAACAGGAATTTCAAAGATACACGACAGATGATGAAAACAATGTGAGATCAGAAGACCCAGCATCTCGAACCGAAGATGAGAAGTCTGCTAACTCTTACTGGGAGACCAACATTAATAAATGGGTCAATCGGTGACCCTGAGAAGAACGGTGTCATCAATTGAACCAGGAAGCACACATTGACAGTATTCAGGATTGTATGAAGGTGACCACAATGTACTTACTGTATTATGCTAAAAATGCCAAACGTGTCATCTCATCATGCCTCATGTGGACCCCTCACCAACCTTGCGCTACACCTGTTACAGAAACCAACATTATGACATCTGTCTCTCTTTTACACCTGCAGGGAGTCAAAAGTCTAAACAGGAACTGAAAACTATATTTTTTCTGTTCTATAGTTTACTACATTGTGCTTCTTTTTAGGGAGCAGCCATTTTAGGCACATACCAAGGTTGCAATATAGAATTCCTTCCATTAAGTTATATATATTTTTTTTCCCTGGCTTCAAACCAAAGTAATTCTGTAACCCACATAGCACTCCTATATCTGACAGACCTACTGATTCCTTCCACCTTTGGTATGATGCTATGATTGATGCTATGATTGATGCTATGATTGTACTTCATATAAGGTGTAAAGGTCCATGGTATTATCTCCAGGTTTTATTTATCCTGCTAGTAGAGATTGTTAAAATGTTTTAGGGTGCCTAGCTGAAGGTGCTTATAATTAATGGCTCAAACATTTTGACATATAAATTTGATGATTGACCGAAGGTGGCATTAAAATACTTATTGTAGTTAAGAATCGGTTAACAGTATCATTTCATTTCAGCAAAATATAGAGAGGGGTGGGGGGGCCTGTCAATACTCCCCTACAGTAGCATGAATTCATCAGATTAATTGAAAAACAACTTTTCTCAGAGTAACCAGGAGTTATTATTGTAATCTAATAAATCTGTCATGCCAGGTCAGAGATGAAACAATACATCTTACAATGATTATATTCTGCCCCCTCGGTAAGGAATTGATTTCTTAATACGCACGATCTCTGTTATTGGACAAAGGGCATTTAGCCTGTACACTTTGCTTGCTGAAAACCAACTTCCTATAATATAGTTGAGTCCTCTAATGAAGGACTTTTTAATTTATATGTTAATTACTAAGTTTTTGAATCATTAGCAATGTTTTTTTTTAATTGTACATAGATTTCTAAGATTTTAAAACACAATATGTACATAAACTTAGAAAAAGTTGCAAATATAGAAATATTGCAGACAGATGATAGATTGGGCCATGTGTGTACATTGGTTGACATCTCATAGATTGGACCTCTGGGTACAACCATAGCTGGGAATTATACACAAGGGTTGAATATCATCATAACTGAAGTAAACATGCATAGCAGGTGGGTGGCAGGGATGGGGAGGGAGGGGGGTTGTATTACCTATGTTGATTTGGTTTGAGAAAGACTTGTAAAATTTTGATATGATATTGTTTGATCACATTGTGTTTGGGGACTGCACGAGGGTCATAAGGTTTAACAGACAGCCAGTGTAATTGATGGAAAAACAACAACCTCTTAATAGTTTTCAGTATCTGGAGATATGAAAGAATCCCTTTGATGACTGAATCCTGTAGACTCTGTTAAACAAGTTATACAGGGAATTAAAGAATGTACAAAATTCATTGTTCTAGTTAGCATTGTAACAAATCACAAGACTCGCAGATGAATATGCTGAATCAACTATTAAACACTATTATTGAAAATGTGTTGTTTCTGTCTATCACTCATGTGTGACCTGACCTGGGCAGCCATGTGTATGAATGTGTATGAATTGACCTGGGTAGCCATAGGAATTGACCTGGGCAGATGTATGAATTGACCTGGGTAGCCATAGGAATTGACCTGGGCAGATTTATGAATTGACCTGGGCAGATGTATGAATTGACCTGTCAGCCATGTGAATTGACTTGGGCAGATCTATGAATTGACCCTGGGCAGATGAATGAATTGACCTGGCCGTATGAATTGACCTTGGTAGCCGTATGAATTGACCTGGGTAGCCGGGGGAAACCCTTACACACTTTGTGTCCAGTATGATCATGTTTTCATATTAATCTAATGTTAATGGTATAATTTTATCATACGATACATTTAAATAAATCTGCTTAAATCTATAACATACAAGAATTATGAATATTTAACTGAAAATTTAAATTGTATATGCTCATGTTGCCATGTGTGATAATAAACTCATATAAAATTTAATATCTATTCTACTGTCTTTATTTGTCGATCAAACTATAAAAAGTAATAATTGTGAGACCACTGTCAAATTGTTAGTTTAGATAGACTGGGTCTATGACCAGACAGATTTAGGTTGGTTAAGACATGGTTTAATATGGACCTAACAATCACTATTATTAATAACGCTTTATAGATTTGTGACTATTTGAACATTAAAAGATTTAGAAATGTTGGTCAACAGCTAAAAGTATGAAAACCTTTTAAGCACAAATGCTCAAAATTTAAGCTTGAATGAACCTCATACATGTTATGTAGGTCTAACTAAAGTACAAACACATTACTGCCAACAATGTGGTTAACAATGTCAACATCTTGTGTACAGTGTCATATTAAATGTTTTGAAAAGGAAAGAACCTTATTACATATTTCATAAAGACAATAAAAAATGAAGAAAACAATTAAATGTATCAGACCACCAAGTTAGGGATAAGGGAATGAGCTCAGATCAGCCAGGCCAGAATACAGGGTCAGTATTTGCTAGGAATGATAAATACCAGGCATAGTATGAACATTTAGGACATTTAATTCAAGTCACTCCAAGATTAATCTGTGTCGTCCAGTTACAGAGTTGTTTGACAATTTGTAATCATAGACGTTAAATTTGAATCTAAGAGACTGACTTCGGTCAGCTTGCGGCTTTGATAAGTCAATGAGGCTTTTCGCGAGTTCCTGCTTGAAGTAGGATCTAAAATATATACATACATTTAGGACTGCTTAGCAACAATTGTAACTTTAATGGTAGTTGATGATTCACACCACCTGTTCAGCAGGCTAACTTAGCCTTGAGCATATCATTCTACTGTTGTTAACATTAGATAACTTCTCAATCTATTCTTAGCTGGAATCTTGGTCAAACAATCTAGCAGTATGATTGCATAGTCTTTTGGCATCATTGGTACAGTTATTGCACTAACTGGGTCTCATTACATGAGATATTTGTCTTCCTGTAAGATCTTTCTTTCAGCAATAGAATCCCAAATCCACTGCGGCTTCACCACTTTCATGTCAGAATTACCACTCAAGACCTGTAAAATATGAAAAGACAATTAAATGATGAGATACTAGTAGTCGGGTACCCATTATAGTATTACAATGCTATATACTTCTGTAGGTATCTGAAGATGCTGCTATTGTGCTAGTCCAGGAATGAGGTGGATCCAGCATATGTATGTGCTGGCCCATTTAAAGTTAACTATAAAGATCATAAGAATAATTAGGAAGTATGGATTTATGGAGTGGCAGTTACTAAAAGCCAGGGGAGCATGTAATATGTGTGTACTGTCCCATTTAATGTGAACTATAAATATCATAAGAAGATAGGAAGTATGAATTTACGGAGTCATCAGAAATTAAATCAGATAAATTTTGTATTATGACTAGAATTTGCAACTAAATGTTTTTTATACCTATAAGGCACACTTACACTTTGCTTCAAATCCATAATACATAAAACTTGATAAATTCTTCTTTGAGCACTATTAAACATCTCAATAGAATATCATATGCATTCTTTGAAAGTCCTGGATTCCAGGAGTAATACTTGATCATAAAAAATATATGGCTATTACTTAGTATAAAACAAGTAAATGTTAGCCAATATAAACTTTGCACTGTTGTGGGAGATGATTTAGAACATGAAGAATTACTTGATTACACTACAAAGTTCAGGATGGGGATGTGGGTAACAGGAGGGTAGGCGGGGGGGGGGGGTCTTCATACTTACTGGGTCACCATCTTTGACACCATTTTGCGATATAACATGAGTAGTCCTTGCAGAAACTTGGTTCTCAACTTCTCCATTATAAGTATTCAGTCTGATTAAGGAGAATTTAAACAGCAAGATGTTTGAAGTAACTGGTAGCATTTAAACAGAGAGCTGCAGCTATGAGCAATATGTCTGAAGTGGCCGGCAGAATTATTTACAACATCAATTTAACTAAAAGTTACATTGTTAGTTTGCTGTAGTGAGGTAACAACATGAATACTCTCCAAACAAAACATCTATCTAGCTTAGAAGTATTGAACAATGGAGCTTGAAGTTGCTATTGTAAATAGTTGTAGAAAAAAATTAACAACTAATTTCACTGTTGAAAGAATAGTTGTAACAGTTCTAACAAGCACTGCACAGAACATGATATAATCTGTTGTAATTGAATGTCAGGGTTATAACGGACATGAATTGCCTACTTAAAGTAAAATTCAGAAATGCCATAATTTCTAAGATGAAATCACTTTTGGAGAGTTCTAATGAGGTTGATGATAATTTCTAAACATGACAGTGATTGGTAGTCGAGGTAAGGATATGCCACGATGTATCTCTGTAGTTTCTTGCGGTCATCTTCATCAATGTCCTGGTGTAGATGGACTCTGATGTCGGTCATGAAGTCCTCCAGACCAGACCATTGCCTCTTTCCTCTCTCCTCAGAGTCATCTTTGGTAACTGTGGAGGGGTCATCTGATTCCTCAGAGGATGAGACCTCTATGCTCTGTGATGCTGCAGGCGTCTGTTTCTGTGTTCTTCTAGCATAGTAGTATCTAGATGGCCATGGTTAAGGAATCCATCAAGTCAACAATTATAACAAGTAAAGTAATTCTGTTAGTCAAGATAAATATCAATAAATACCAAGCGATTCAATGCTATAAACTATGAATCAGTTGACCTACAGTATTGACCTCCATGAGTCTTTGACTTGTTACATGCATGAATAATTCACACACTACATGAGTGTTTGACTTGTTACACTTATGAATAATCTTTGACTTGTTACATTAAATGTGAAGATTGGTTGTAAAGGATACACAGATGAATGAATGCCTCTGTTACAAAGATGTTTTTTGATGAGTCGCTCCGTCCCGTACCAGTTGAAGCCCGGTGTGGAGTGACCGATCCTGGGTAGATGAACACTTGCTGCACAGGAAAGAAGCAAACATGAAATAATTCTAGAGTGTCGTATCTCGTGTTTCTGTCATAGAGTTAATAATAAATGGTTTTAGTTTGAATCCCCAAATGCTTTGATATTACATTCATTCAATCAATGCTGAGAATACTTATGGTTTTAGTGTGTAACCACACTGTCCCCAAAGCTTTGATATTACGTTCATGCAATCCAAATAAATCCAATACAAAATGCACATCTTTAAAATTATTCATTGAGTCTTAATTTTCTACTCATGATGTTCAAGTCAGGAATGATATTAAGGTTTACAATTCATCTTACACTAAGTTAGTTAGTGAATGCTATCCAGTATTAAGGTCTTTCCCTAGTCTTGTATCTGTAAATAAATAATACAATACCTTTCTTTTCTTTTGCTATTTTGTATATCCTTCGTAGTCCCTGGTCCAGAGCTGTTAGTTTAATGCCAGACACAGAACTGTTGCGGTCCCGATGTTGAGCAACTATGAGTGCCACCTGTAACAGTCAAATCATGTTCATAAAGGATTCAAGTTTATATATACTTATCTCTCTTACAGTAGATGGTAGAACTATTACAAAATACCTATTATAAGCAATGAGAAACAGAGGGGAGGGAGACTGCTGTAAACTAAATTGCTGATGGATTTCAAACAAAGAGGAGTTCTGCAACGAACTTGTCTGTAATTCTTCAAATCACTGGACTCAAGACACCTGATCACTGGACTCTTGGACACAACCAGTTAGTTTAAAGCATTAACATCAGCACAAGGAGTGTAACAGGTAACATATATGTTACTATTCATACCAAACATAAGGACTACACCTGCTTCACAGTAAATGTGAGTCTAGCTAACTTTCTAGATAGGAATCTGGGCAGAGTTGTCATTGTAATCATTCAGCCCAACTATCCCCCACAGAGTGTTAGTGTAGTAACTGGACTTAAACTGGTGAAAAGTTAAACTCACAAATTAGCAATAAAATAAAACTAGTATGTCTTTATGAATTTATTCTGACATACTTACATAGTCGTTGCCTTCATCTCGACTAACCCTCTCATCGATGGGCACCAGATGGGTATCGCCCAGAGCAAGGTCTGTAGAACAAAACATTCATATCAGATAAAGAAGACCATACACTAAGTTTTAGAGGATAAACAAAACAGTAAATCAGGTAACAATAATGAATATTTGATTCGGTTTGCTTTCTTACAGCTATAGTTTGCACAGTCTGTGAGTGAATATATATATAACTGCAGATAAAGGGAGACTTGTATTTCATTGGAATCTCTGGAATCAGTTTCTAGAATTTCCAGGCGGCATCAGAAAATAACTGATTCTAATCAGTGGCTGAAATTTGGTCAAATTTATCTGGTGAATCTTTTTGTATGGTTATGAGGGATGGGGTGAGAGGGTGCTTGATGTAGTGAGAGGGTTGGTGGGATGGGAAGTGTAGTTTGCGTGAGAGGGGGTACATGGATTGATAAGGGTGATTGATAAGGATTGATAAGGGGATAAGGGTGATTGGGTGACAAGGGTTGATGGGGTGAGATGGGGTGAGATACATTGTTTGTGTATCAGGAATAAACTAACCTTTCATTCTTCCTGCTAGTTCATACTGCATCTCTGGCATTTGTGATCTGTTTGAGAGGGCTGTAAATAGACCACCCTGACCCCAGGAGCCACTGTCATCTGCACAGGAAACAAAAGCAAATGATCAAGATCTTGTGATTAATAAATAGACAAGGCTAACTTTGAAGGACAAGAAGAACAGTCCCATCATTTATGATTGTAGGAAAACTTTATATTTGTGATTAGTTCATGAATACAGGATACTGCAACTCTGAAGGGCGAATGGACAGACGGAAGACATTTTCACCTCTCAAAAACAAGTTTCTGGTGTTTACAGAACCAAAGAATAACATCACTAATACAAACATGAAAACCTACAGGGTGAGATAATGGTTACCATGGTAACTGTATTCAAGTAGTGAGGGGATTACCCGCCCCCCCCCCACAGTTAAGAGGCAAGATGTAGTTAGTATGATAGTAATGTACTAACCAACACAATGAACCACAATAGCATCTCCTTGCTTGATACTGGGATAGGTCACATCTCCCTTGATGTACTGTATACCCAGCTGCCTCTCCTCCTCATCCTCCTCCTCCTCCTGCAGAACCCCTGTGACTTCCTCCTCATCTTCATCATCATCCCCTGAATCGGAATCCAAGAGGATGTTTGAAGAGCTGTAATTGCTTCTCGCCCATAACTCCTCCCTGAATAAAATACACAATGAGAGAACAGTCAATTCTTAAATTTCCTGGTGTGTTTGCAATGTTTGTGACCTCATTAATCTGATATTAAGTATATTGATACCCAAATTAGTTTGAATTTTTATTTGCATTTAGATGCAGTTTCTGACCTAATGAAAATTGTTGTCACCTTTAGTTGAGTATTTATTGACAGGTCATCACTTGGTGACAACCCCTATTTAATTTCAAACAAAAAACTACTTTCATATTATTTTGCTTGCACTTGATTGCCCTGATGCTCTATGTTCAAAACAGCAAAACACTGACACAGAGGCAAACTGTTTTCACTGTTAAATGTCATTCTTTTTCTATACATTAATGTATGAACCAAACTACCAGAGATAATGCTGACTCCCTGTCAAAAACGTGAACTATTACTTCACAACAACATTTAACATATCATAAATGTAAAAAAGTCCTTCCTCTAGTGAAGCTGATTGGAAAACATATGGACAGATATTTTATAGCTGAGAGTGGAATACATTCTGTTTAACTGAACAATCATTCATCTTTTGCACTCTAACACACTACCTTTGAAATTGTGACTTTGTATTGTTCTTTAAAGTTACTCTGGATGGATGAAAATTATTTAATTAACAGTCTTCCATGTTCATTATTCTCATAGTTCATTATACAACACAGATATTTCTGTCTAAAAAGATGATAATTTTTGTGATTTTACTCCACTTACTGTTTCCTTCTTCGTTCCTGAGCTCTCCTGACTTCTGCCTCTTCTTGGAGCCTGGCTCTCTTTGCGGCAGATTCTTGCCTCTGAGAATAAAAACAATCAAGATGAGAAAATGAAATATCAAATATGTCAAACTTCTACTTTCCTGTTTACATCTAAATAATATAAACAATTCCTGGCCTTTTTTTCTTTCTTTTTTTTTGCATTCTAAAGTTTGTGGAAAATACTGGGGATCTTTAACAACACCCACATAACCTTGATATCCTATACCCTGCCTCTTTATTTACTCCCATAATAGCCTCTTAATACCTTCTTTCTCCTCTCCTCCTTCTCTTCCTCTGTGAGTTCCTTTCGTTTTCTGGTTGGTACCGTCAGCTCTTGAAAGACACTGGTGGAGCCAGTCTGCCTCCTTGACCTCGGAGTATTGGTTTCTTGGTCCTGTTTTGTTACGTTGTCTGTGTTGAAGTAAAGATCACAACCAAATACTATCTATGAGAGTAGAGGTATGTTTTGCATTTCTAAGAGAGTTCAAATTAAAACATTAAACCATTATATCTTGATTTACTTATTGGAATGTGAAGTTTACACCTGCCTGCAATTATTTTGACCCACAACTTCTTACAACTGTAACATAATATGGATTCCACTTCTAAATATATATATAATCCAGCAATTGAAGAAGCAATTAAAGGAGTATCATTAAAGGACTGCCTACTTTATCTTATAGTTCATTGATGGTATCTAATGTCTTTCGTTTCAGTACTACAAAAAAAAAAAATTATTAATCTCCAGCAACATGTGACTATATTTTGGCAATGGCAAAATATGGAATATTCATTGCAATGAATACTTAATGACTTGTTACCATGTCAACCTACCAGCCAATAGCCTATCAAAAGCGTCTTTGTCTTGTTCTGTTGTTTCCTTTGAGTAGTCCTTGCCCTCAAACATATAGATGTGATCTGTGAACAGATATTAATACTAGAATACAACATAGCTGTTAAATGACTCTCATAATAACAATGGTGTCCTTAAATACCCTGAAAAGAAACCCAGAACACTACAAATGAAGAATTGGACACAGATAGAAGGAATGTGGAGCATTTGACTAATATATGATTTTAAATTCTTCATTTCAATCTCGATATGCACCTTGAGAGATAAGCTGACATTATTAAATCTGATTTAAATCCTTCCATGTAAGGAGTAGCTTTACTGCATCACTTGTAATCATCTTCTCTTACCATGCTGTGTCTCTTCTTCATCTTCATCTTCATCCATCTCCTCCTCCTCCTCCTTCTCCTCCTCCTTACTCTCTGCTTCTCTCTCTTCTGGGACACACCACTCTCCATCTACAGTTGCTCCCAGAATGCTTTGCAAGTCAACATTATCAATGGAACTGTCATCTGACTGTAGTAACTTCTCCAATCCAAATTTCAACATTTCTGAAAGCTGCAAAAATCATTTCTTGTGATGAACTTTGTATTTCCGTATTTGTGCATCTTGGGATAAATTGCTCATGCTTAAAATTTCTATGATTTGTTGCAGCAAACTTAATTGTGATGAACTGCTATCATTACAACATTTCCAAGAGGTGCAACTTAAAACAATCCGGCTCATGAATGTAAAAACAAAATGGATGAAAGACAAGAAACATCATATCCATTATTAGAGCATCTTCATGACCAAGTTAAGTGACATTTGTAGAAACAATCTGCCATCTGGCCACCAATGATTGCTTTGATTGAATACAATGCTTGTTTTGCTGCCATAAAACACAATACTACTTCATACATCTACCTCAGTCATGTTTGACAAATTTAAGGCATTGTTCAGTCTCAGCAAGTTTGCTGTTAACTTTCTCTTCATAGAGGGAGAATGGTAAAATAGAAATAAAATAAAGACAGTTCATTTCCAAGGGAAGACAAAAGTACCTTCTATGATGTTAGCATAGCCCCTCCCAGCAATACTTTATCCTGACTTTTAGCATAATGAGGGTACAAACCTGTGTAGCATTTACCGCTGTACTATTGGCATTAGCGATGGATGAAAACTGGCCACCCTCTATCACTTGGTTTGTCAACTTCAGCTTCATATCAGCTCTACGAAGGATAACCTCCTCAACTGTATCTCTACCAACCAGCCGAATCACTTTAACAGGTCTAGAGTAGAGAATCATGAAGAATGTAAACATCTAAAAGACTTCACTATTACTAAAGGAGATGAACTATTTAACTCCTCAACTGTATCTCTACCAACCAACCGAATCACTTTAACAGGTCTAGAGTAGAGAATCATGAAGAATGTAAACATCTAAAAGACTTCACACTACCGGAGATCAACCAAGATTTATTACAGAATGAAACACTTGTGTGAACCTTAAATAAGAGACATCTTCATTCTTTGCTGTCAACATTATGTTTATGGTGACAAGATACTCAGGATATGAAATAATATTTTTTACCAATACAGAGATAAGTAGCAACTATCTAAGACAGCAAAACCTTGCATCATGGAAACACATATTGTACATATTGCAGATAGGGTATATATGAAAGATAATTTACTAGGAGATGTGGTGTTTTGCCCTGCACAGCAAATCTATCTCAGACCTCTTTACTTCTTTCTAATAAAACAACTTGAGATTTGAGTGACTTTTTTCTACCTGGTTTGTCCTATTCTGTGAGCCCTTGCTGCAGCTTGGATATCATTTTGTGGATTGAAGTCACTGTCCACAAAGATAACTGTATCTGCACCGACAAGATTTAACCCTTGACCTCCAGCTTTGGTTGAGAGAAGGAAAACAAAAGTCTCATCGTGTTTGTTGAAGTTTCTGACGGCGAGGAACCTTTCTTCTCCTCTCACTGAACCATCCAATCTCTCGTAGGTGTATCCTAAAAATGAGGACGAAACAGGGAAAAATGTATCCAGTATCACATAGCAAACTCAAGTAAAATGGGAAAATTGCATTAAAACTGCACAATGTTGTACCATTTATTGTAGACTGAAGCATATTACTTTCATGAGTGATCATATTCTTGACCCTAAAAACACATAATGTGAGCACTTAATTATCCCCTGAGATATCCTAAATTATTCAAACTATAACAAATATTATGAATGATAAACAATAGCTTGGATAACAAAGTTTACCTCGATACCCAAGATAGTCCTGTAAGATGTCAAGCATATAGGTCATCTGGGAAAACAGCAGCACTTTATGATTGTGTTGCCATAGAAACCGTAGCAGCTGATCCAGAAGATGTAGTTTACCGCTAGCATCAATCAAATGATTCCCGAGTTCAAATGGCTCTGGTTCCACACCTTGTGGGGAAGAAAAAACTTTCCTCAATCAAATTGACTAAATGAATGACAGATTGTACACATATGATGTGTGGAATTAAACAGGTACAACCATGAATAAATATAAGTATTTAGTAAACAATGTTAGACATGTTGCTTTAGTTTTGTTAAGGCACTGATAGTTTGCAGACAAGGCGATCTGTCACATCTAAATGTTCAAACATTGCACCACTATGCAAAAAGTATTACTTTTAATGTAGAATGCTAAAATGTAAACTCACCATTAAACATGTAGGTGATTGACACATTAAGATGTAATGTAAACTCACCATTAAACATGTAGGGGTGATTGACACATTAAGATGTAATTGGAACTCACCATTAAACATGTAGGGGTGACTGACACATTTTCTGAGCTGCATCATTACGTTCATCAAGCTAGTCCTGTTAGGACCAGATCCCTGAAGTTGGTGGAATGTACCTAAAACATAAGAACAGATCAATGTATGATACTGGGAAAAACTGTAAAACAACTTTTTTGGCATCTCATGCACTCCCCCACCCCCCCCCCTACCTAAATGAAAGAAAGTATGCATGTATACAAGTTTCATTTTATTGTTTTACCAATTTTCATTTTTGCATTTAACTTTGTCTATATTTGATAAGGAAAAACATTTTCTCAGTCGGTGGTTTATTCTGAATTTTACTTACCGACATCCTTCATTAATATTGCTTTGTAAAGTTTTTTCTGTATTGCTGATAATCCATGGAACAGCAGCACCTAAAGAAAGAGAAATGTGAACCTCAATTAGCGGGATATTCCAGTAACAAACAATACAACACAAACAGAGAACACAAATATTACATTGCTAAGGATCAACCCTCATCTCAGTATCTTGCTCCTAACTCCATATATGATTGTTTGAAGGTGCCATCAGTATCTTGTATCTCCATATAGTATCTGTATCAGTATCAGTATATAGTATCAGTTTCTCCATATATGATTGTTTGAAGGTTCCATCTTTCTGACAGATAAACCATTCATTACTCCAAGAAGTGGATCACATTTTATTGGTCTGTAATGTCACCATGACACATCCTCCCAAACTACTGAGGGAAACTGCTTCTTGCTGCTGAGTTTCAACAGTACTATATCCTTGGTGAAATATTATATATACCAGTACTGGTTAAAGAACCCTAACATCTCATGTGTCAGGTGTGTTGCTGACACCATACATTAGTACTAGTACTGAAACTTACAGCAGAAATAAACACTAGTAATTTGAATAAGGAAGAAACTAACTTCTGTTTTCTTTGGAAGATCCAACACTACTTCATTTTTGGTTCTCCGAAGAAGAAATGGTTTCAGTAAGTTATGAAGGTTCTTCTTCACTGTAAGAAAGTAATATTAATGTAATTACTAATTACCATGTAAAAAACACATGAATGGCAAACACACAAAGACTGTATCACAATAGTATTTACTGGTTTAAAGGGGGTGGCGAAACATTGTGTTGAAAGAGAGGGAATATATTATTATTTAAACGCCAACAAATTCAA
>JAIPMN010001992.1:4090-14442 GCA_020650975.1 Apostichopus californicus | reverse complement strand
TTATCGCCGTTTTGAGCTAGGGGTATAAATTTGTCTTTGAACCTAAAATGTTTGGCCTCATGTGCCCAAAATTGGTGGAATCTGAAAAATGGCCTGAAATTTGGTGGGCCTTAAAGTTTTGTGGGCCCTACATTTTTGAGCTCGAAAAGGTATGAGCTCTGCACCATTGGTGCTCTAGTTTCTTCTACTTCTATTAAACCCAATAACTATTTGAATTGTGCCATTTAGTCCTTGTTTGCCTTTATAGGAGATCCTGCTAGGATCAAAATCACAGTCTCTCTAACTTATATACTCAGCGAGCGAAAAATATATATATATATGTATAATATACCCAAATAACTAATTAAGGCTACAAATGCCAATATTTTTATGATTATATGCATGGACTTTGGTTGACACAATGTGCAAATCTTGGTACCATCTTTTTCTGTTTTTTGTTTGCAGGGATTGTCTATTTTATTAGAACATCTCCCCGAGCTGGAGGTGGAGACGCCTTTAATCAAGTCTCAGATTGCAAGCCTGGGAGCCAAAGCTGTGACTGATGAGATCATAACTCTGGCAGAACTAGCAGAACTGATGGAGAATGGCGTCTGCTATCCGCTCTTCCTCTTGTGTCTGCAGAAGATTGCAAAGGAGAAAGACAAGGAATGGTTGCTGAAAAGATTCACAGAGAGTAAAGTGAACATGCAGAAGATGTTACCAGAGATGGATCAGAACAAGGAGAGGATGATGGATATATTGGAAGACAAGGTGAGAGATGAGTGGTGTTGATGAGGAGAGAGATGGTGTAGACTTACTAGGTGTTTGGTGATGAGATGAGTGACATGTGGTGTAGATGTCAAGAGAGATGGTGTAGACTTACTAGGTGTTTGGTGATGAGATGAGTGACATGTGGTGTAGATGTCAAGAGAGATGGTGTAGGCTTACTAGGTGTTTGGTGATGAGATGAGTGACATGTGGTGTAGAGGTCTTTAGGTGTTTGTTGATGAGGAGAGAGATGGTGTAGACTTACTAGGTGTTTGGTAATGAGATGAGTGGTGTAGATGTCAAGAGAGATGGTGAAGACTTACTAGGTGTTTGGTGGTGAGATGAGTGACATGTGGTGTAGATGTGTTTAAGTGTTTGGTGATGAGGAGAGAGATGGTGTAGACTTACTTGGTGTTTGGTGATGAGGAGAGAGGCATATGGTGTAGACTTTCTAGGTGTTTGGTTATGAGGAAAGAGGCAGATGGTGAGGGCTTACTGTTTGTTGAGGTGAGTGACATGTGGTGTAGATGTCTTTAGGTGTTTGTTGATGAGGAGAGAGATGGTGTAGACTTACTAGGTGTTTGGTGGTGAGATGAGTGACATGTGGTGTAGATGTGTTTAGGTGTTTGGTAATGAGGAGAGATAGGCAGTTGTAGACTTTCTAGGTGTTTGGTGGTGAGGAGAGAGATGGTGTAGACTTACTAGGTGTTTGGGGATGAGATGAGTGACATGTGGTGTAGATGTGGTTAGGTGTTTGGTGGTGAGGAGAGAGGCGGATGGTGAAGGCTTACCGTTTGTTGAGGAGAGTGACATGTGGTGTAGATGTGTTTAGTGATGAGGAGAGTGGGATGGTGAAGGCTTACCGTTTGTTGAGGTGAGTGACATGTGGTGTAGATGTGTTTAGGTGTTTGGTGATGAGGAGAGATAGGCAGTTGTAGACTTTCTAGGTGTTTGGTGGTGAGGAGAGAGATGGTGTAGACTTACTAGGTGTTTGGGGATGAGATGAGTGACATGTGGTGTAGATGTGTTTAGGTGTTTGGTGATGAGGAGAGATAGGCAGTTGTAGACTTTCTAGGTGTTTGGTGGTGAGGAGAGAGATGGTGTAGACTTACTAGGTGTTTGGGGATGAGATGAGTGACATGTGGTGTAGATGTGTTAAGGTGTTTGGTGGTGAGGAGAGGCAGATGGTGAGGGCTTACCGTTTGTTGAGGTGAGTGACAGGTGGTGTAGATGTGTTTGGTGGTGAGGAGAGAGGCGGATGGTGAGGGCTGACCGTTTGTTGAGTGACATGTGGTGTAGATGTGTTTAGGTGTTTGGTGATGAGGAGAGAGGCGGATGGTGAGGGCTGACCGTTTGTTGAGTGACATGTGGTGTAGATGTGTTCAGGTGTTTGGTGATGAGGAGAGAGGCGGATGGTGAGGGCTTACCGTTTGTTGAGGAGAGTGACATGTGGTGTAGATGTGTTTAGGTGTGACAGTCTTACAGTGATATCTTCTTCTTTCCCACTCAGGGTCTCAGCTTCCTATTTCCTCTACTGCGTCTTCACATCGATGTGTGGAAGAAGCTCACCAACGATCCCAGTCCATCCACGCTGTACAAATGGATTAAGGAGAATGTTACCAGCGACCTGCATGAACATAAGACCTTTGTCAATGCTCTTACAATGAGGTTTGTACAGTATAGCCTTAATTGAATTTCTAGTCATGTCAATGATATATTATTCTCGACCAACATGTTGAAAGCTTGAAAAGAGAAACTGTTTTTTTCTTTTCTTGAACACAGCTGCTTTAATGCAATTCCATAGTTTGGTTAAACTTTTTCTTGAGCTGTTGTAGCACTTGAACTGAATGAATCAAGTTTTCAAGTAAAACAAAATGGTTTTGTTGATCATTCTAGTTGCAGAAGTTACTTTCAAGTACTTTCAAGCTTGTGTTTGATCTGTTTGCCAGCAGTCAAGGATGCCATAAACCAAGCACCCGAGCCTTAAACAGAGACCGTAACCATTATAACCAAGTTTGGGGTTCTGTTACCCTAAGTCGACAAATATTGTTTTAAAAAACTTAGCATATTTCTCAGGGGTTTAAACAAGACTACAACCCTTGACAATTTACTGCTCAACAAATTTGTTAATAACGTTTGTCGTGCCAATGTAAAGGTGTATCAATACAGACAATGCTAAACATTTTTGCACCATGGTGTAGCAGTTCATCATTTTTAATGCTTATGTTTATACCCACATTAATTTATGTTCCCTGATTTTGTCGCTAACTGAATAACTACATAAATCCTTCTCCAGTTTATTCCTTGTCCTTCTCCAGTTTATTCCCTACCCCCTTTCCTTAATCCTCTCTTTGTCCCTCCACTGTTTATCTCCTACCTCTCCTCTTCCCCTGTTGGTTTCTTTCTTTCTTCTCTCCATCCCTTGTCTACTAATCCCCTTACATCTATCTCTTTGTGATCACCATGCTTATTAACCTGTCTGTATTCTGTGCGTGTTTTTGTCCCTTCTGTTACTGTTACTTGTCATTTAGCCTTTGAAGAAGATCCTTCTAGGATCGAAACGTCAGGCCATTTTACTTTTACACAACTAAATAAATCAATATGATTTCCTGTTTTTGTCTCAGCATTTTGAAATACGTGACTCAGGAAACAACTCTAAGTCCTAACATAGATCCAGCGATACTGCCAGAGAAGACTCTACAGGAGAAAGAGAAAGCACTGCTGGAGAAATTCTCACCGGTCTTGAAGAAATTCCTCCACGAAAAACCAAAGGTCCAACTGTGTGCTCTCTACTCTTTACAGACGCATTGTTTCAACAACAACTTTCCGAAAGGTTTGTTTGATTAAATGGCAACGCTTGAGGTCTTTTTATGTCAAGTTTGGTTAATTTTCCTTCATTATTTATTACATTATTACATTACAACCGGTGCTGTGGCCAAGTGGATAAAGGCGGTGGCATTTGAAGCAATCATGCTTAGCAATCGGGAGTTTCCGGGTTTGATCCCCGGCCGGGTCATAGTAAAGTGGGTTTTTCATCCAAGAGCAATCTACGCTTTTCCCATCTGAAATGACTTTCTAAATTGAAATGTTGAATTGGAAGCCACCCGACGTGTTAGTTGTAATCCATAAGCCCTTGCGGGCTTCTCCCACATTAGTGGTCGCTTAAGCGTCGTAAAAATAACTGCTTATTATTATTATGCCACCCCCCTCCCCCAGCGACTCCTCCTACCCCCACTCCTCCCCCTTCCCATTGTGAAACCATCTTGTTTTACAATACTCCTGAATTTATGAAAGATTTCCCCCATCATCTCTGTAGGCATGCTCCTTCGGTTCTTTATCAACTTGTTTATGACATTATGCCACCCCCCTCCCCCAGCCACTTCTCCCCGCCCCCTACCCATTGAGATAACATCTTGTTTTACAATACTCCTGAATTTATGAATGATTTCCCCCATCATCTCTGTAGGCATGCTCCTTCAGTTCTTTATCAACTTGTTATGACATTATGCCACCCCCCTCCCCCAGCCACTTCTCCCCCCCCTACCTATTGTGATACCATCTTGTTTTACAATACTCCTGAACTTATAAAAGATTTCCCCCATCATCTCTGTAGGCATGCTCCTTCGGTTCTTTATCAACTTCTATGACATGGAGATCTGTGAAGAGGAATCCTTTATGCATTGGAAGGAGGACATCACTGATGAATTCCCAGGAAAGGGCAAGGCCTTGTTCCAGGTAAAACAAAAACAATTTCATACAGCTGGAATATTTGTTTTTAATTTGTGCATCTTCAGGAAAATTCAAGATCATTTTGATTGTGTGAAATGATGAGGCTTTAGTTTTGTATGTTTTCAGTTTAAAGAAATTGTTTTGATTATTGTTATCAAGTGTGATAAACATTTCACTCTCCCCAAAAACAGAGATTGTAATTGATCAAACTAAGAGACTTTTTAAGTTTTCATTCAAATAAAGGCAAATGACTACTTGATTGGTTCGATTCTCAACATGTGGTCATCCAGCTAGTTCATTCTATTAGTATAATCATGAACAAAATGGAAAAAACAAATTCACTTTTTGGGTTCATTTTTCACCAAATGTATGTACCAAAAATTTCAGTTCAGAGAATGAAAAAATCTGTTCAGGATCTCATTTGTGAATATGATCGTAAATATTTCATGCAAATCTGCTCAAAATGTTGCATAAACTTGCAAGTTTGGACAATTTCAGAGAGGAATTACACGTCACATTATAAACTCTTACACAAGTTTTTTTACACGAGTGCTTTAACCTCAGGATTTCACTATATCGGATACTGATGTTGTCTTATAAAGTATTTTGTAAGAATGTTGTAAGATTATAATGATGGAGCAAGGAGGGTGGTATCAGTGAATGAGCTTAGAAGAATCACTTAAAACCATCTAATATAATTTTATCTGCAGGTCAATCAGTGGCTTACCTGGTTAGCAACCGCTGAGGAAGAAGATTCCGAAGAAGAAGAAGATTAATCGCCATGGGAACGACCTTTGTGTGGTTACCTTGGAAACGACCTTTCTTACTATTTACCATTGTGAAAATTTGTGGATAGTGCGTCCGGTGTTAAGAAGAAGTGATGCTTTAGTGTATGTTATTACTGGACACACGCTTTTCAACTTTCATCAGAATTTCATGTTTATTTTCGAGTAAGGTGCTTGTAGGCATTGCAAAATGGTGTCTGGAGTTGTTATCTGTATCCCTGCTGAACAATCCTTGTTCGTGTTTGTTAAACGTGTTACACATCGTACATAATGTAGACCGTGATAGTGACTTCCCGCTCATTGGCCTCCTTAGTGACCAGAAGCCATGAATTAAGGGATAAAACAGAGGCTTTGACTAGTTTTACAATTTCCATTTCACTTTTGGAAGCAGTAAGTAGTGATATGATATAGAAGAGCTTTGAATATGAACTTTGGCTTGTCTCCTGAAGGAAACATAATACAGAGAATGAAATATTAAGCAGTAGAAAGGACATGAATTTTAGAATAAGGAGGACCAATTCTCTCCAAGGATGAACTAGCGAGACCATCTCTCTATTCAACATATCCGTGAAGCCATGCCAGCAAAAGACGCCATTATAAATTACACAAACTGGAACTCTTCTGAGCCATGAACATTTGCTATAAACTGGTTTAATAGTTTGACATATTTATTCCTGACAAATGTCTTCAGTCTCGTGTGAATTGCACTTTCATCAGTCCATAGCAGCAGGCCTTTGAAACTTTTCAATGGAGATACTTCTGATTAGAGCAAACAGACCATCTGTGTTATAAACCTTTCCCTCTGCAGAGGGAGGGCCTCCGAACTTGTGACACTTTGTTTAAGGTTCTGGAATGGTTTACTATTCAAGAGGTGGAAGAGCTTATTGCAAAAGTACCCGGTTGAGTGCAAACTTTGGCAATTGTTTCAACATTTTGTCCAGAACAACTGAATCTCATCTATAAACAAAAGATGTTGTCCCTCTGTGGGACACAGACTCGTCCAAGGGGAACATGTTGAGCATAACAGCTAACTGGGCCAGAGAAACTGCCCTATTGTTGATAAACTTTGTTGTCTATGCTACGTGAGTGACCGAAGCTCCTGAACGGTGTGTGTCACTATTACTGGCAGATTGGAGATTTATAATAATAGTATCATTTTGCTCAAAAGTTATTTGCTCTGCTTACTAAAAACCAACTCTTGTAAATGTAAGATTCTTTTTGTACAACTAATTTTCTTCATCAAATTTTAGAAAGTAAATTTCCCTGTTGATATCTTGAAATTCGTCTTGCATGCACCACGCTTTGTAAGGCAGTTCTTGTGACCATAATGTCATACTGTGAGTAGCTATTTTTTAACCATATGATATTACAAGGCTTTGTATAAGTGGTATGTATTTTGTATTGTAATGTCTTGCTTCTAGTTTCATTTCTTCGTACCTGAAAGTAAAATGTATATTACTACCGAAGTGAAAGGGTAACTTGAAGCTCAAGGCTCCCTGTGTGGTGTAGTTGTCAACTTGCATTGGTATTGTAGGTAGATGGATTGGTCTTACACAACCAAACCAAAGCAGATTGTGTTTGTACCCTATGAATTCAAGTGAAACATTTTAGTGTTATATAGCTCCTTGTAATGGTCATAAAATATTGAAAATGGAGCCAATTTTGATAAATATCATAGTCATATCAAGGTCAACCTTGAAACTAATGATGAGACCTGTTAATAATGGCCAAAATATTTTATCTGGGAAAATGTCTTGGTGAGGTCATACAACTTGTGTGGTCACACTAGGCTGTTATGTTTAATGGGTTTACTATGCCATACAATTCTTGCATGCCTAGGCCATTTTGACAAGTGTGGGGTAGAAGGAGGGCTATCTTCATGTGCAATTCATCAAGATTATCACCAATCATTTACTGTAAATGTTGCACAATATTTTCACTGGTACATTTCAATGGTGTCTTGGGGTGGGGGGGGGGAGGGGGTTGCACTGCCTCCATTATTTACATGGCTGTGAATGGTACTTTTAAATAATCAAAAGTAAAGGGCATTAATGGATAGGACCTCGAATAGCTCCATCCAACTTTGCCGCAAAAAGTATTTCAGAAAAGGTTCCAGAAGTTCAGGTCAAATTTATTTCTGTGGTCTCAATTATGATGGTTCAGATCCCACCTCTGCCTTCAAATGGTAACTCTTTCTACCAGATTTTCTTTACATGTTTGTATGTTGTTTACTCTTCAACATTTTCTTTCCATTCTTCATGTCACATGTGAGATTTTCAGAGTGTGTAAGCTTCTTTTCTGCAACACCAGAAAAGAGTCGTAAATAGCATTAAAGTATACAAACTTGGCGTCATCCTAACTTATGACTCTTCAAATTGAAGAGGGGTGAGAAATGTCACGTCCGTTAGACCAAGTTGTGAAAGATTTTGGCAATTAAACAAGAATTGATATAATCATGAAATCATTGAAATTTTTTACATCAGCAGTGCCCTCAAGAAGCATTTAAAAAGTTGCAATGTGGTATGTCTTAATAAATTAGTTTCCCTATGAATATTGATATGTTCTGTGTGCTTATGAAAGGACTCATTTTAGCCAAGGTAAATATTTAATGGTGCAAATATTGCCATAGTAACTGTAATGCTTGCAAGCACCCATGGATGAGTGCTTTTAATATTTAGTTTAAATGGTATAACAATTTGACTGCAATCATGACTTTGATTGACTTTATTCTGCTACTAACACCTTTCTCTGTTTAAATGTGTCTGTTTTTGAAACTGTTCAAGTAGGAATATATTAAGAATTACAATTTTTAAACTGATATTTTCTCATTTTTGCTTGTTCAACATTTTCAGTAAAGCTTGAAAAGTTAAAAGGAATGGCTGGAAAAAATGTGATTTTCGTAAAACAAAATTGCTTTCAAGCAAAGCAAACTAGCTATCTCACATACAGATAAATATTGTTATGTTTTACACCAAAGCATAGTGCTGTGATATAGCTATACACAGACATGTACAGACAGTGCCATATATATACAACCAGAATGCAAAAATGCATTGTGGTTTCGATGATGTAACATGAGCAGTTTTCTTCACGAATCTGACATAATGTATAGTGATGGTGTACATGTTTACAATGGTTTTACGATTTGACCTCGGATGACCCCAAATGAACTCTGACCTACAATAGGCTTCTTTAGCTCAATGTGGTACTTCTACACGCTAAATTAAAGGTCGGGCCCAAGCTTCCAGTATTGAGATATCGTGTTTACAAGGTTTTCACAATTTGACCCCTGGTGACCCCAAATGACTTTGACCTCCACCAAAAACAAAATGCTTCTAGTACTCAATGTGGTGCTTCTACACACTATACATATATGAGGTCCTCCCAAGGTTTCCTTCTTGAGATATGGTGTTTACAAGGTTTTCACAATTTGACCCCAAATGACCTCAAAAATGTGTATAGTGTAAAAGACTACATTCTAACAAGATCTCTTCCCCTCCTAACAAGATCTCTTCAGCTCTCTTCCCCTCCTTTTTTCTCCACACCTTTCTGTCTTTGTCCCTCTCCAGTTTATTCCCTACCTTGTTCCTTCAATCCTCTCTTTGTCCCTCCACTGTTTATCTCCTACCTCTCCTCTTTCCCTGTTGCTTTCTTCTCACCATCCATTGTCTACTTATAATCCCCTTTCATCTATCTCATTGTGTTCACCGTGCTCATTAACCTGTCTGTTTTCTGTGCGTGTTTTTGTCCCTTCTGTTACTGTATTTGTCATTTAGCCTCTGAAGAAGATCCTGCTAGGATCGAAACGTCAGGCCAACTTACTTTTACACATTCTATTACAGAGGCTCTCTAGTGGATAAGCAGTTTGCTAACAGTTTTATTTTATTTTGAAGATCAAAGAAAACAGAAACATGACTGGTTTACATTTAGACAATTGTATAGTCGCAACATCGGAGTATAAGAGTACTACAGACTTAGATAATTGTATGTTTTCTTCCTTCTTAGAGTTGAGATATAACAATTAGAGATTACTTAACATACAATCACACTTAAATCTTTAACTTTGACAGGAGTAATGTAAAACTAGCAATTTATGCACCTTTGTCACTTCATAGCAAAATAGTCTTATGCTAATGTAAGCAAGTTATGCTGAACTATGCAAATGCATGAACAAAAGTGAATTTCCCAAACAACATGTATTACTATGACAGGTAAGAGCAATAAATTGTATCGAAGAACTAAACTTCGGCCTAAAGAAGAAATTTTAGCTTTATGGTTACATGGAAAGAAAGCAGTAGCATAAGATTAGAGCATTTATTATGTTGAATATAGATTATCAAAATGACATCAGTTTTGATATCTGATATGACATTGGGAGGTGTACGGTATGAATGCCCAAGTTCCCAAATATACAGATGTCATTTTGAGATGAATCGTACAACTGTGAGGTTATGAAAAAAAAAGTTGAATATAGATGAAAGAATAAGTTGAATAAAACATTTGCACTGTGAGACCACTTTGGGAGAAGTTTCCCCTCTTATTTAGTTATACAGTTAGGATTTCCAATAGGAACCAAGGTGACTATAATTCAAGCTGGCACACATATCGTATGGAGGATGTCTTTCAAGATGAAATAAACAAATTGAAAACAAACAATATATATAGATATAGCTGCCTGCTGGAGAAAGAAAATAGTGTTGTAAAGTTTCTGTGGCAAGTTGTGACAAAACAGTCCTCTGTGACAAAACAGTGTGGAGACTTGAGTTATCCTCAAGTCCTCTCTTATTAAAATCCTCTCTTAAAGGCATTGAAGACTCGCCCCAAACCGTGTGCCTCTGTTAACTTTCCGTTGCTTGCAAGTGAAGTTTTTTTCGTGTCGCTACAAAATGCAAACAGTAATGAAACGTGATACCTTGTTGTCTTTTATCTAGACCTGAGATGTCCATCGCTGCTATATACACTGTGTTGTGGGTATTGACCGTAGCTGTATGTATTGACTGTGCACTAGTGTCTAATTACCGACGGTAGCAAGCTGTGTGTGTATTTTCTGGGATCGATGGTGGTGTCTAACACTTCTGTTACACCTCATTC
>JAIPMN010001991.1:0-15920 GCA_020650975.1 Apostichopus californicus | reverse complement strand
GGCAACAAAAGTTTGTGTGCATAAATTGCTGTTGTTGTATTAGGGCTTTGTTAGAAATTTCCCTATGAATGGAACTAATGAACAGCAGCAAGGAACCATGAAATGTTTTTATTCTGGTTATACTATATCACTCAATAGACTTTGTCAACATGATAACTGATTCCTTGTACCTTCCTTTATATGTTGTTGCATTGGTCAATACATAACCCCTCTTCATTTTGGTGTGCACATGTATGGCTTACCACACTATGAATATGTGTGGGCATCGGAACCACTAAATATTTTCGTTTCCTGGTTTAGACATGATGGGCCTTTAGGCTTTGGGGCCTGGGGGTTTTCTTCTCTCAACCCCATGGTGTTGTGCATCTGTGAGCATCAAGAGTGTAACACAGTTGTAGGACTTGTGGATAAACTCAAGATGTGGATATTGAAACTGCTGAATATAAAGGATAACAACATCTATTAATTGACTGTCTTTTAGGGTGGTGCCTTCATGTTAAATATTTCAGCAATTCCAGCTGGAAAAGGCATAAAAATTTGATATTTCTTGCCCAAATGTCTAGTGTCTACTTTGCTAAAGAGTACAATGGACTGCATAGAGGATATGATCACTGTATTTACAGATCTTTGATAAGATGCTTGTTTATCCAAATTTCATCAATTCTGTCACAGTGTACCTTTTGATCAATTTTCTATACCTTGATTTTTCCCATTTCCTACTGCTTAAAAAATTGATTACTAAATAATAAGAAGGAATAAACTGGGACCTTATAAATATGTGCATGATTCTTTGTAACCCATGTTTTAAAGTCTGTTCATATCCATAGTGAATTTATAGCTCTTCATGTTTAAGATATGATGAGTAGTATATGTAGGCCTATGTTAACATATATTGATTATTGATAGCTTGTGTATGAACCATTCATAAATTGTATATTTACAGCAACATTTCCCCTCCCTTGTCATAAAATATTCATGGGCTCTCCCAAATGGCCAATTATTTCCTGTTCAGAATTCAAAAGATTGCTTTAATATTCTAGTGTTGGCCATTATTGGCTCATTGAAGCAAAGATTCCCCTTTAGTGGGGACCACCTCAGGATTTCAGATTACATGTGGCTGCCACATTGGTTTGTTTGTGATAAGAATGAGAAATGCAATCTTTTCTTTGTGATAGCTAGAAAAGCCAAGTTTCTAGAGAGCTCTAGTTCTCTACTTATTTAGCAACAGTCTTAGTTGATGTGCTAATTTCTATACTGCATGTTATAGTCTTATTACTAAAAGACAGTTGATTTAACATATGAACATTGCTAACTTATACCATATACTCCATGCAAATTACAAGTACAGTACTTAATGCTATCCTTTATGTGTATTGGTTTGTTTCTTTAAGTTAAATGGTTATCCTGGATATTATATCTATCGTTCATAAAGTTCATATTAACAAATGTCATACCAAGATTGGCAGTATCTTGTTCTGGCTACATTGAGAAACAGTTCATTGAATATGAACTTAAATGAATATCCTCAATATTCCCTTCTGGGCTTAATAAATTAGCATAGCAGTTCTTGTCTGGTACTCAAATCATTCTATGCTCCGTGTTTTCTTCAAAATTTAAGCCAAAACCTTTAATAAAAGAAGAAGAAGAAGAAAAAAATAGGTGTTGCCTCTCCTGTTATGAAGTCGGTTGTCGAAGATGAGCGGTGATGCTGTTGTTTTGTAACAATTTATATTTCACATCATCAAGGTCAATAACTTGTCACTGTTTCAAAAGACCAAACTTAATGAAATGACATGTGCATCAGATCTGTGTATTCTTACATCATATTTGGATGCTACAAGACAGTGTTTGTCTTGTTCTGTGTATAGCACTGTAACTCAATATGGGCATTACTGTCAGAGGTTTTGAATGGTAATAAATCTTTTGTATTGTTAATCGTGAATTTGGATACAAAATACATTTGCCATTAGTTGAGGCAGTTAATTGTAAAATGTAAACATCATTCAGTGTGAGTAATATTATATATGATATAAATATTTATGAAAAGCCCTGAACCTCTGCAGGTATAGTAAATTACATCACTATTTACAGTACATTGCAGCTTTGTAAAGACAAACCTCTGCAGGTATTGTAAATTACATCACTATTTACAGTACATTGCAGCTTTGTAAAGACAAACCTGCAGGTATTGTAAATTACATCACTATTTACAGTACATTGCAGCTTTGTAAAGACAAACCTCTGCAGGTATTGTAAATTACATAACTATTTACAGTACATTGCAGCTTTGTTAAGACAAACCTCTGCAGGTATTGTAAATTACATCATTATTTACAGTACATTGCAGCTTTGTAAAGACAAACCTCTGCAGGTATTGTAAATTACAACACTATTTACATTACATTGCAGCTTTGTAAAGACAAACCTCTGCAGGTATTGTAAATTACATCACTGTTTACAGTACATTGCAGCTTTGTTAAGACAAACCTCTGCAGGTATTGTAAATTACATCACTATTTACAGTACATTGCAGCTTTGTAAAGACAAACCTCTGCAGGTATTGTAAATTACAACACTATTTACAGTACATTGCAGCTTTGTAAAGACAAACCTCTGCAGGTTTAGTAAATTACATCACTATTTACAGTGAAAATATGTTGGCAGCTTGCTGGGGACCGAAGAAGATATTAACCGAAGAATTGGTATACCCAACGGTGCTTTCAACACACTGTCAAGTATTTTCAAAAGCAAAAACATAAGCCAAAACATTTATCTTAGGATTTTCGAGGTTTTGTTAAAGAGTATTTTTTTGTACAATTGCGAACTGTGGGGCACAACGAAGGATCTTGATCGCAAAATTGACACTTTTCATAGGAGACTACTACTTTGTAATATTCTCAACATTAGATGGACTAATAATAATTGGTTATCAAACGATGAGCTCTGAAACAACCAAACACCTTGGTCATCCATAGTCGCACATAGAAGATTGAGATTTTTCGGTCATGTAGCAAGACTCCAGGAGGACGCTCCAGCAAAGGTTGCTTTAAGAGAAGCATTGAGACATACTGCTAAACCAGTATGAAGGCCCGTGAATACCTTGCTTGGAAATATAAAGTCGCAATTAAAGGATGTTAACATCAACAATTTCGAGGAAGCAATAAACCTTGCAACAGATTGTGATACGTGGCGGAGGTTAATCACTGAGCATGTCGGATAGACGAAACTCAACTTACTACTACTACTACTTGTTCAGTTAAGAAAATCTTAAAAGTTACTCAAAGTATGTTTGGAAACCAGACAGCAACTCCATGATCAAGACCCCCTGTCAGAAACTCTGATAGGATGAGAATATTGTGTTTACTTTAGGACTGAACTGGATTTAGTGAGGTGCATACTGGGCTGATTGCTACCCCTTGGCTAATGTGGTTCCCAACAAAAACTTATTTTCAGAAATGGTCAAAATTTGTTATGAGTCACTGTTTGTGGAATGCAGAATTTTAAATCTGTTTTATTTCATGAGGGAAGGATATCATACAATGGGGAATACTCCAGCTTTTCCATTATTGGTTGCCCACTGGGGTTTGTTCAAAGTTCAGTTACCTTGATATGTCATCAAGGGAAAGAGGAAACAGTACAACAGTAAAGGAAGAGAGATCTGATCATGCTAATTATTGACCTGGAAATGGTCTGCTGTACTCTGTTGCTAGAGCAGTTATTTGTTTTGAAGATAATTCACTAGGAAAATTAATGGGCAAAAGAAGAATTGTAATCTTTTAAAGCTTTACAAGCCCTCAACAAGCCCTCAACAAGTTTCGTATTAAATTCAGTTCTCAACATTTCATTTTCCCATGCATTTTGGTTACTTGCCATACTGTAGGCAGGCAAGTAACCTATTCAGTCAAGTTGGCATGGATGTTTGTATGTGTGCATGCGTGTGTGTACGTGTATGTGGGTGTATGCATGTGTGTGTATGTGTTGCCCTAGCTATAAACATGATATTTGGGATGTGGCTTCACCATAATTAGTACAAGAACCTCATAGTATTGGGTGGAGGTCAAAGGTCATTTGTGGTCAGCAGAGGGCGAAAATGCTAAAATCTCAGTAAGCTGTATCTACAGAACCTGAAGATGTAAGGAGCTCATGTATGCATGGTAGGATAGCCTTATGTAGTGTAAATGGTTTGCTCAATTTGGTGTAGGTCAGAGTTCATTTAAGGTCACCAGGGGTCAAAACTTGAAATCCTTGTAAACACGATATCTCCAGATAGGAACTGTATTGGCTCTGATATTTTGCACTTGGCTTTCCTATAGTGAGTACAAAGACCATTTGGGGTCACACTCTGTAAAGCCTTATAAACACAAACCTTGTAAAATGATAGGTTACATTACATAACTCATATTTGGCATGGGTCTTTCCTATAGTGATTATAAGAATGCTATTATTTTGGAGGATGCCAGAGGTCATTTGGGGTCAGCAGAGGTCCAAATGTCAAATTATCAAATGGAGCTCATCAGGTTTACTAGTAGAAATGCAAATTCAGCTCTTTGTTGTTATAGTTGACCTTGCAAAATAAATGACCAAGCAAAATAAAGGACCAACAAAAAACAATGTCCCTCTGTCTTTTTTCATTGTTGTAAAATTATGTCACATGATTCCCTGTCATCAAACCATGTAAGCACTGACTCTGTTTAGATTTATACTGCTCCCATCTGCAATATCAACTTCAACCAGTATGTAATGTATTTACAGGCAAGAAACTGCTAGGAGGGGTTTACCTCTGGTGTTTGTCAATGTGTTGAATGACAATGGAGTTGTGGCGCTATTCTGAGCCACTGACTCCTGGGCCGCGAGTACTTGACTCCAAAGTCTCTTAACTCTATAATGAAGGTACTGAATGAATACCCAGTGTTTGACCAGCCCTTTACTCTCTTGGCAAAATGTTGTGCCTTGTGTATTTTCTACTTGTCTAAGCCAAATTTCACACTCCAATTCAAGCTTTAAAAAAAAATTGGCACTGCTACATAAAGTGACACTTGAACTTTTTCGCTAAAGGTGGGGCCACCTGCCCCTGTGTCTCACCTCCTCCCTGGTTTGGCTGACTCAGCATTACTATATACCATTATTGTAGGCTATAGTATCTTTGGATGAGGCTGCAAATTACTAAATAATGGGAACATGTTTTTAATGTATTTTGGAGTGAAAATATTCCGACTAGTGAAGGTTTATTCAAATAATTGGTCATGAACATGTCAGGCCCAATATTCTAAGTAAAGTGTATTCTGTGTGACATGGGAAACTCACTTTTGTTTGGCCTCCTTCAAGATCAAATTGATCATCTTCAGCGCGTCCAAAATGCTGCTGCACGCTTGGTCACCTTGACTAAGAAATCATCCCACATTGCTCCTGTTTTCTATGAGTTACATTGGTAGCCGGTTGGTTATAGAATTGTGTATAGGTTAATGCTCATTGTGTTCAAGTCACTAAATGATCTGGCACCAGAATAAATAGATGCTCTTCTTACCCACTCCTCATGCACTCCATTCCAGCAATATGTCTCATCTCTGTGAACCGAGATCCAAACGTACATGGTTGGGGGGGGGGGGGGATAGGGCTGTTTCTGTCGCAGCCCCACATCTCTGGAACTCATTTCTATCACAGGTTAAATCTTTTTCTTCAGTTAATCAGTTCAAAAAAGCTCTGAAGACTTATTTAATGTCACAAGCACTTCCATAATCTGCCAGTTCATTTATTGCATTGCCTGTGTTGTTGTTTACCTCATGTTATTTGATGTAGTATTTAAGTTTGTAGGATTAAGTCTAGAGTTTTAATTTTGTATCATTAAGTTGTTGTTTTTAAGATATTGTATTGCGCCTCAAACACCTGTTGGTGGAGTTTGTGCGCATTATAAATCCACATCATTATGATTATTATTCTATGTAGAATCTAACAGTATAGTTATCAACTCAAAGTGTATTCATTCAGCTTCTTTGATCTGCAATTGATGTTGGATGGATTGAGATTGGTTGCTGGTCTGGGTATTTATCAAGTGGGTCTGGGTATTTATCAAGTGGGTCTAGATCAGTGTGGTGTTAGTTTTAGGGCAATAGGGTTAGAACTGTCTACAAACAAACAATTAGCATCCTTGGAAGAGGTGGCATAATTACCAAGCTTGGTCTACAAAAGAAAACAAGAAACCAAGCTTCAGGGAGACTTTATGGCATCAAGAAAACTTAGGATTATACTTCTTATCAATGAGTGATAATTATAGGAGTTTCTAAGAGGGATAGCGAACTGACTTTGCTGCAAAAACCAAATGTGATCATTGCTAATTGTGATCATTTCTAATTGTGATCATTTATTAGCGGTGCCAATATATGTGTCATTACTAAACGTAGTCATCTTGGCATGAAATATATGCGTAAAAACTTGAATTAATGTAATACTATGCCATTTTACATGCAAAATAACTGTAATCAGATGCAGGTGCACTGCAGTTGTTAGAATGAATTTACTTGGCTCCTCGCTTACCTGTCTCCTCACAACGTTGCACCATGTTCTACTGTGCCTAGAATGTCCTGGTAATCTTTTAGTACAGTGCCTAACATTGTAAAGTTGTAATACTTTTTGCAAATCTTTTGAGTAATTGGTCCCTATCTCTCATCAAATGATAAATGTATCTAAGCTTAGGTCTTCAGTGTAGTATAGTTTCAAAGAAAATTTACAGCGTAATGTTTTTCTTTGTCTGAACTCCCTAAACTTTAGGGTCTCAGCTATTATTCATCAGTAAGAGGGAGCTTTAAGCAATGTTTGTCTTGGCTAGTGGCTGGTTTGGGCAATGTAGGAAGTAAAGGTCAAAGGTTTATGTAAGGTCATTTGAGTCTCTGCAGCATTGATTTGCTGCTTGTTTCAATTCAGTAGTTCCTGACATCAGGTAATAGTCTATTTGCATCTTGTCCTTTTGTCCCTTTGCCTCTAAGTCTATAATCAAAATGTAATAAATATATTGATAAGTACTCAAATGTGGCATGCAGCTATTCTTCAGGATCAAAACATGTTCTTTCTGCATTGTGGAATCAGGAAACACACAGTATGTAGATAAATGATAATTGTGAGTTCCAGGTATAATGTATGTCTGACATAAAACCTCATGGAAATGCTTTTAGTGAGCACTGCTGTTGTGTACCAAACTGACATTGTGTGATGTTCAATGTAGCCTTGTGTTTGCCCTGTGATAGATTCAGTAAATAAAGTTTGACAATTACTTGGACAGGTTGGCTGCTGACATTGACACCTACCAACCAGGAAGGTCTTGTCAAAATTCCCCCGGCATACAGCATTTCAGTTATCGATTTCCTCAGCCTGTTTGCCATAGTAATGAAAGTATTTAACATTGGCCTCTACAGGTATCAGTGTTTTGAATAAGAAATTTCAGATTCTCAATCACAAGCGATCAGTTTGCAGTCAGGAAATTGTTTTTCCTCCAGATTATATGAAAGAATCTCTCTTTATATTGAATGATTAGAGAATGAGCCAGTGGTAAGAGTAGGTAAGATAGATATAATAGGTAATCCAGAACAAAGATCATGTGAAATGGATGGATGTATTACTGTGGTATAGTTTGATGTGATAGTGTATAGAGAGTAAAGTAAAATATCATTTATTATAAATATAGATGTGTAGGTAGAAGGCTTTCAGCAATAACATATGCAGGTTTGACTGAATGTACAAGTAAAGTCAGCTTTGTAAAGGAATAAAAACTGCATGCTTTTTTAGTTTTTTTATTCCTTGCCAGAGGCAGAAGGAACATATGCGATGGTGATGGCGCTTGCAAAAATCCTATTCTTTTCTGTGAAGTTAAATGGTCATTTGGGGTCAACAGCTCTAGGTCAAAGTCTGCAAACTTTGTAAACATGACAATAACTCAAAAAGTACATCTTTGTGAACATCATACTTAGTATGTAGAACCTACTTAGTGAGTGCAAGAACCCTATCAAAATTGGTAGAGGTCAAAGTTCACATGATGTCAAAATGTGTCAAAGTATGTAACTCCAAAATTAAAGCTACAATGAATCTGTGAGTTCATGTTATGATTTTCATTTAGTGAACATAGTTTGGTCAATTTCAGTTCAGTTTAGTGAGCAGACCCAATAAAATATAGATGTAAAGTGATCTTTTCTGCTTCAAATAGTTGATACTCTTGTGTTGGGTACTTTAGACACACTCAAGGTAGTAGTAGCCTTTATTGGTTTTCACACTCTGAGCTTTGAGAAAGGAACATGTTATCTCAAATGACCTCAAAATTGGGTAAAGGGATCAACAGGTTATCTCAAATGGCCTGTCTTTTTTAATGATCCATCTATAGTATAATGTTGCAAACCAATGAGAATTGAGGTTTTGAGGTTTGATGGTAATTTGTGCACTTCTTTGCTCCATTTTCAAGTTGACATGATATGATCTATAAATACTTAAAACAGCCCTTGATGTGTTAGTAAGAAAGATATTATAGCATAGCATATATAGCATAGCTTATAGCATATAGATTCCTTTTAAGTAAGGTTAATATATCTTGACACTTTTGTTTCACTGCTAACACCTCCATAGTACCTCTGTCCTCTCAGAAGCTTAAAAATTAGACAATGGCCTACATTATCAGCTAGACTTTAGCAAAGGATTAGAAGACCCACATTTGTATGAGGATAGTGTTATCACTTGTTGAAATTGACAGTTTTTGACTCAGACTTTAAACTACCGTACTTTGAATAAAGAGTTTTTCAAATTAAATTTATGAGAAATGTTTAAATTCTTTTCATCTTTTAAGAGTTGCTTGTAATCTTTTATATGTTAGATTATTGTTTAAAGAAATAATTCATAGTACATTTTGGTTTTTGCTAATTACTACAAGTGAACAGCTACTTAAAAGCAATAATTCTGTGACCTTGGAGGTTTAAACCAGATGATGTGAGTATTGTCTCGTGCCAAGTATTATTCACCTTGTAATAGGAAAACACTAACCATAGACAAGAAAAATGAGCAACAATAGCAATGAACATTAATTGTTGTGTGGCTGTCTCATTTATACATGGCTGGTTAAAGCAAACTCGATGTTCCATTTCAATGTTTCATTTGATCTTATAACCAATATATTGCATTTCTACCAACATTTGATCTTATAACCAATATATTGCATTTCTGCCAACATTTGATCTTATAACAATATCGCATTTCTACCAAATATGGTTAAATGTTTTTAATAATTATGAAAGATTGGTGCATCCTTTTTGCTGTCATATTTGACAGCTGCCTTTTCTATTAGAAGCTTTATTGACCATGCTAAGGATATGGACCTTTTCATTGTACCATGAAAATAAGCCTGATGTACCCATTTTTTGGAAGCCTGGTATTGATTCCCAGATACATGCATTCTGTAACTTGACTGCTGGTTAAATCTTTGAAGATAACCAAATTTGACAGATTTATCAAAGGCCTTGTTCGAAAATAGCATGTTTTTCCTTTGTGAAGAAAGCAGGTGGGCTAGCATTGGGTAGCTCACCATGGATCTGTCCTGTGTCATGACCTGATGACATCACCAGGGGGGCCTTCTAGAAAAGACCCATGTAACATACTATAGAGGAATGTACTGTTAAATGCATCTCAAATGTATTTAGGGATTTGCCATAATATCCAGGGATGGTTCGTTCCCAGCAAGGGGCTACTGAGTGAACTGGTGGGTGAAATTTGTCTCTAAGCATCTTGGTCCTGTCATGTTCCTTTAGGCCCTATCATATCCACAGAAAATAACAAGCCCATGGATGTTGTTTCATGCTGTTGCCATAGTTATTTGAAGTCCAATTTCAAGGCTTGGTATTACAGAAATATTTATTACTTAATAACATGAGTGTGTGATGACTTGTGTCAAAAGATTGTTACAGATCTAAATGATCAATGTGTGCTTGAAATGACTATGAGAACATGAAAACTAGACATAACACAAAGAAATTATAATAATGTATGCACAAACAAAGGAAAAAGATAAGAAAAAGAAAGGTCGTTGAAGGTCACCATCGGGCAAATTCTGAATCCTTCTAAACTGAAAACTAAACAATAATGCTTGGATGAAGTTCATACTTGGTATGTTGATCCACTGGAGTACAAGATCTCTATTGTTCTCTGTGGAGGTAAATGGTCATTTGAAGTTAGGGCTCCAAAGACTGAAAGCTATGCGGGAGAAGATAACTTCAAAACTAAAGGGCAGACATTAAACCTAGTATGTGGATTAATCTCATATTGAGAACTATAACTAGACATTCATTCTGAATGCAATCATCAAATAATCAATTGATAACAATGGAAAATATTATCATTTAGAAGGCATAGTATCACATTACATGGGTGTCTTAAAGTTGAAATTAGTTAGTTGATGAAAACTTGATTATCCAAACTTTTTGATTATCAGAACTACCTGCAGTCCCAGTTCGGATAATTAGGGTTTACTGCATATGGATCTACCTTATTGAGCACAAGAACCTTGTGTGAAGTTCACATTTGACAAGGATAGAATCACTACAGTTTCTGGTTAAACTTTATGTTCAGTATTCATAAATATTATATGTGAAATGGATTGTCATTGCAATATGCAAGAAAACGATCTTCCCACCATCACATTGTTGATTTTCTTGACTTTCTCTGAATTTATAGTAATGATATACATGTCTGAAGTAAGTTTCCAAGTATAGCATTTTACCAGTATTGCCATTTACCAGTATTGCCTTTACTGTTTCAGTCAAAGGTATCTATACTGTACAAGAGAGCACATCATAGGTAAACTAGTGTTTAAAGTGTGAAGGGTGTTCAATTTAGAGGAAAGTGACCTTGTTGGAGAACCTTAGTGAAAGGTTGAAGGTTTACATATTCACACATGACCAGATTTTTAAATGGATTAAGTTAGCTCTTTAGTCTCACTTCTCCAGCTATTGCTTTTCACTGCATAAAAGTATTATTAGCTCAGTGTGCTAGGATTGATAAAAATCTTTACTCCAGTTGGAAGAGTGGCTCCTCATGTATCATTCAAGGTAGGCCACAAAAGGTATTGGTGGTAGAAAAAGCTAATGCTGTGGCCCTGGAAAGTAGTCATAAAAGCTAAGTTAATTAGTATTGTTGAGTAGTCACAAGCTTAAAAGATAAAAATCAGTGTTCTCTATCACTGTGGTCATGTATGATACAAAAAAGACCAAAATCAGTGTTCTCTAGTGTTTACACAGGTCCAAAAATTGGGAACCAGGTACCGAGAGCCGTTACCCGTCGGGTATCCGGGTACCCGGAAAAAATTGTTTACCCTTGTGTATCACGATTTCAAGAAATTACATATTGGATGCTATAATAAATGAATTATATTCTCTACTGACAATGTTTTCATGTTCAAATACGTAGGTGTAAGATAAGCCTGTATAAAACCAAGGTATAAAACCTTCCTCAATAATTTCTATTTGCTTTTGTTTCTTTCATTATCTTGTTAATAACTTCATATAATTAACATTACTACTAACATCGCACTGCCACCGCTGCATGCTTATGCTTGCTCTCCACGTCTATTGGATCAGACCATATAAATATCCAATTTAGCTCTTAAACAGTTGTTACTACTATCTATTAAGCAGGCCCAGGGTTTGCATTAGCCGTGAGATTGCGCGATTCACGCAATTTGATCGCATTTGGAATAAACGATTAGTAAAAAGCCACTTGCAATTATTATTTTTTAGTTATCCTGTCTATAATCCATAAACATCTCGTAAAATTCCTTGTCAGCCTTTCCTTCTATAAAAGAAACGAATGAATAAATAATAATTTCTTCCACATGGTAGCCTAACACCATACTTAGTCAATGAGAAATCTAGCTAAGCCTAACCATCTGTTTATTCGCTGAAATTGTGACGCAGTCATAACATATCCATGGAATACTTTCATTATTGCTGTTACGTTCGACCACATGGTTGCCTAACACCACACTAAGTCAATGGGGTAATCTAACCTCTAGCCATCTGTTTTTAGCTGAAATTGTGACGCAGTTATAAGATATCCATGGAATACTTTCGTTATGGCTGTTATCTTTGACCACATGGTAGCCTAACACCACACTAAGTCAATGGGAAATCTGCCTAACCATTGGTTTGCAAAAAAATTTTAAAAAAATCACACTTTGCGTAGGATTCAGGTAATAAATTAGGAACCAGGTAGTATCGCATCGGGCGGGTACATTCGTTATTGCTGTTATCTTTGACCACATGGTAGCCTAACACCACACTAAGTCAATGGGAAATCTGCCTAACCGTCGGTTTGCCAAAAAAAAAAAAATCACACTTTGCGTAGGATTTGGGTAATAAATTAGGAACCGGGTAGTATCGCGTCGGGCGGGTACTAGGGTACCCGGATACCCTGTGCAAACACTAGGGCTTGTCATCAGATTATGGTCAGATGATGAGGTTGTAAACAGATCATGGACCAGAAACCTATATGAAGGAACTCCTGATTATCATGATCACAAGTTGGCACAGGATCTGTTCGTGAGTGTGTTATCAGAACACAGTCAAAGATACATTCATGAATGCTCTTGTGATCTGATGACGTGATAACCTGATAATGTGGGTGATTCTGTCTCCATTGCTACTACATAGCGATACTGCATCTCACTGTGGGGGTTTCATTATGTAGTGGCCAATGGCCACCACTACTTTTAGAAGTTAAAACAAATTAAGGTTGTTTTTTAACAAACATGAGAATGAATTGGACCAAGTGAGATCGGAAGCTTCATCACTAACTGCAATAGTTTAGGCTAGGGTTATTCACAATTGAGAGGTTAGTTCTTAATATAGTGAATATATGCAAAGTATCTTTCTACATGCTGTGCTAACAAATACTCTGTTGTGACATGGAAAATTAATGTCTCTCATCTAAGTTCTGTGCTTTTTCAAATTAAAATTACCTCTATGTAACGACTACTCTCTGAACACCTACAACATAGGAGCAGTGGAGTACAGGCTGTTTACAGCTATGACCCTGGATGTAGTATGGTACAGGCCACAATGTATAAAGAAGCAAAAGTGGACCATCAGAACATCTGGAGACAACCTGTCAAGTTTGTTTAATTAGCCTGAATATACTTACCTTTGGTGTGAACTAGAGGTGAATGGTAGGGCACTGAGGAAGTCGTCTCACCAAGGGGAAACAGAAACAAGAAATAGGGGCCAAAATAGTACCCTGTTACATCTAGGACTTGCTTGGAGTAATTTTTTTGTGAGGAGGGAGCACAGGGTGGGATGCTGGAGATGGGATCACATGTGTTGGCTGTTGTCCTTCCTGGGGACGGGTAGAACAAGTTTTTATTTTGGGGGAAGTCCTCCTTGCTCTCCCTGCTCCTCAGTCAAGTACATCAGAGATGCTATGAAGGAATTATCAATATCTAACATTTTGTCAGCAAAAAAGGCATCAATATGTGATAACACACTCCTCAGGCTCAGATCACCAGATGATGCACATTGCATGTGAATGCACCAATGATCATATCTCAAAGGACCAGTGGATTTGTATGAAGAGCGCATTATTCCATTGAACACAGTGTATGTGAATATTTGTTTTTGAAGATGATATCTGAATGCTATTCATTTCACTATTGCACCCTTTTCTGGGAAGATACATGCTCATTATAAATCATTGTTATTATAATTATAATTATGTAGCAGAGGGATTGAGTATGACGCACTTCCAAATTATGAAATCTATAATAGGAATAGAAAGTGCCCCAATGTGTTTCTCACAAAAGTGAAGCCAAAGGACCATGTTAATTTGCAAAGGCTACAAAGCTACTGTATGTCCAAATCATCAATATCAATGGAATTCTTTTTGTGAACTTACTTACTTTTTAGACTATATTATGTGTGTCCATTGTAATGAAATAATGAATGAAAGAATTATTCCCCTGAGAACTGCCTTATTTTACTTGTGATATCTGCGTTAAAACATAGGATAGTAATATTTAACTCATTTAATATTGTCCATATGAATTCAGGATGCATTTTGCTCTTGTAAGGTAAACTGCATCATCATATGTCGTGGTGTGGTGCCATTTTACTTTCATGGAAATTGCCCATAATTTCGTCAAGATTTTGTCAACATATGAACAGTGTGGAGACATGGTTACATTGTTAAGGGTATATATGTAGATTTTACAGAATTGTTTTCGACAATGAATCAACTTTGCCAGTTCGAAGTAGTTAAGTGCATTGTTTGTTATTAGACACCGTTCTACTAAAAGTGGTAATATGTTCACGCCTAAAATGACTTTTACAATGACATACGCTCTAATTTAGCCCCCCCCCCCCGTCCCCAAACAAAGAGAAGCACTCACATTTTCAGATGGATTCTACTTACTGACATATAGTACAACCATTAAAAGTACTTTGCCCTTGTGACTTCTTACCCTTAGGCCAATTTGGTTTAGTCTTGTAATTGGCTCCCAACTGTTCAGTGGAGTTTTGGTATGTGCCACATGTACTGGTTTGCTGATTACCTAGTCCTTCTACATTGACAAATTTGAATTACATGTTTGAGGGTAAACATGAAGGTAGGAATACCAGTGGACTTCACCAGAGACAAACTTTTAATCCAGAATGGCATCAAGGATCATACTTCGTATGCACACTTTACAGTATGTAGATGTGTTAAAGTGATTCTGTGTGTACCGAAAAGGAAAACAAAACCAAGATAATATTTGATCTCCTGTTTTTCTTCATTTTTCAATGTACCACTGGTGTTGTTCATGGATGGAATATGTCATTTAATGACTGCAAATGACAATGATAGTAGTTAAAACTAATGAAAACGGCATAAAATCGGTAAACTTTTGAAAGCATTTCGAAGAGACGGTTCTCATTATAAGAGCTAAACCCAGCCAAGATTTGAGTTTAGTTTGAATTTGCAACACTAAACAGCAATGGTGTAACCAGTGTAACACATGCATACTACTCAAGTTTTAGTTTTAGATTTCAAAGTTGAGTTAAAATGTTGAATTTACAACACAAACTTACTTCCCTCTATGCTCATATTGGTCAAGTCTTTAAACAGGGGGTGAGGTTACTATCCATCCAGGCCCTGACTCCTCCTTCCTCTTTTGACAATTTATATTGTAAGATCGTGCAAAATTGATCCAATTTTGATCGTTTCGTTTCAACAGTGTTAGTTTTTTACACGTGGGAAATGTTATTCTTATCTTCTACGTGGCTACCATCCTTCTACATCATTTTTGAGCAGTTTTCAGCAAGTTGTAACCTTTTCCTAAAAGTGCTTTTTTTGGATCGATTTTATTAGTGAAAGTTGTCTACTTCATTTTGTATCCTTATGTTTTATCTCCATATGTACAGTATTGCATATCAGGACATGTTATGTTACTAACGCTATTTCCCATATTATTCTGGGTCAGACTGACCTAGAAAGAGACACAAATCCTCCTCTGATAGCCAGGTGACCATGGAAATGTTCAACCAGCTCAAGGACTTGCTTGTCTCATCCATCAGTCAATGAGACATGCCTAACCCCGATGAATCGGGTCAGGGTATAGCTTCAAGACCACAGAGCTCACAAGAGCTACTGGCCACGAGGAGAGAGCCAGAAGTCCTCTCAGCATTGGACACCTTAGAGTTTCGGGAAGCATTGTACTCCCAGACCAGTTCTCTTCAAGGAGATGAAAAGAATTGAGTCAGAGGACTCAGACGACCCACTCACGGACACCGAGTGGCCAAAGGAGGGCTTCAAGTGAGTGTTTCAGGGAGTCAGAAGGGTAGTTGGATTTCCTGAACCAACCCCACCGACAATACCTGAGGAGAAATGCTCTCTGCTGGCCCTGAAATGCTCCCAAGAATCACAAGACA
>JAIPMN010001990.1:21801-36896 GCA_020650975.1 Apostichopus californicus | reverse complement strand
CCCAATAGTAGTAATTAATTTATCAAGTAGTGTATAAAGTGCCTTTGCATTAATAATATGGTTGTGCATTTCTTATAAAATTTACTGTAGAGCCCTTGAAATAACTTTACAGCAGAATGCAATGGCAGCATAGAGTGTTATATGCTCACTGCCTAGATTGTTGCATAATTTTCACACATGGTCGAACCATGGAAATGTCTCTTTTTTTAAGTTGATAGGCAGAGTACATACAACATTGATTCAGTTAACACTCTGGACTAACTCGGTTTAGGGAAGGAAGCTGAACGAATCTTTCAGACTATAAACCTGAGACTTAACCTAACAGTTTTGTTAGACATTTATATCTTTGCAAATGTTCAATCAATGAGTGGGTGTGTGTGTTGTTGTGTGTATGTGTGTGCTGTTGAGTTTGCGTGTTGGTTTCGTGTTTTCCACAAAAACCATTTATACTTTACTGTTACTTGAATTACGTCACAAATAACGTTCAGTTAACATACATGTGACATCAATACAGGAGTGTGCATGGTGAGTAGGGAGTGTCTCTATCTCGTACATGTATGTACTAGATTTGTTAATTGTCACAGGGAGCTGACAGTTTCATTTATTCTCAGCTAGGTCTATGGGCATACTTTTCTAGTGTACTTGCCCAAAAATATGAAAAAAAGAAGGCAACAAATTCCGGTTGTTTTTACATTGTTGCCTATTAGCCCTATACTGAAGCATGGCTGGTTGTATTGATAAAAGACAGTTGAAAGTAATTAAAAAAACAGTTGGAACTGCATGCTTATCATCCTCATAGGACAAATAAGCAGACAGACAATTTGAAATGGCCTACACTGCACCGGTTTTGTTGATTGTGTAAAGTGTATTGTCAAAGAAGTCATCACCTCAAAAAGGGATGCTATCTAGCACAAAGCATATCCACCCACATTAGGGAAATTAACAGAACAATTAAGTATAAAACAACCTCCTTTAAAAGGTTTATAAAATAAACCCCAGGAATCATTAAATATTATTAGATGGAATGCGCCATTAACTCCAATAATTCATAAAATAGTCGCTATTGATTTTACCGACAGAGCTGAAATTTTCGACAGTAAAACAAGATCCTTCCGTTGATACTGCATTACTGTATTAACTGTGCCAAAATGTTCTAGAGAAACTTCAGAGTGTGCTCAAAAAAATAGGTCACAAAATTCTCATTTTCATCTTTAATACACAAAAACTGAAAAAAAAAGTTGCTTGTGGAAAGATGATTGTTCTGCTAAACGGAGTTCCAGTGTTACACAAGCAAGATTCTCGTCCTTTTTGCATATGAATTAATTTTGGCACAGATTTTTTTTAAACAGATTTCATAACAAGAGATAATGTTGTAAAAGTACATAGCGTTTTAGGAAATGAATAGGCAGAGAAATGGCTTCTTGGTGATTCTTATGAATGATGTACAGTGAGATGATGGTATGTACATACATGTTTCACATACATGATGTTCATGTCAGGCTTCACAGCTGTTTTATACGAAATATGTAGACCTTTTAGAGCAGGGATAATTCTCAATGATCACTTTCCATCCTCGGCAAAATTTAAGGAAAGATTGGTTGGAGCAAATGGCCAGAGTGAACCCTTTAACATGAGAATTTAATTGATATGTCCTCCTCCCCCCCCCACCCCCACCGCCCCCACACACGCACCCTCTTGTACAGCGGATCTCACCTGTCAGATCCAAAGCGGACAGTCTATACATACTTGCCACCTTTGGGAGGCTTTATCATCAATTATTTAAAGGCATTTACATTGTAAAAGCTGGTTATATCATCGATAATGGAATACTGTCCACCTCCCACAAACTTTACACATCATTAAGAACTGCTTGTCAATATTTCAGTTCCATCCTATTAGCCAGCCAGTTTTCAAAAATAAAGACCTGGGATATTCTGACATGGGAGAAATAACAAACAGGCTAAAAAAGAAATTATTCATGGTATGATTTCTGAGTGACTGATTATGGTTTTAATTAATATATACAGTATCTTAAATTGCCACTCTCAAATGGAGATTAATCAAAAAAGGGGGAGAGTTTTTTTTGTGTCAAAACATATGATCCACATTATTATGTATTGTATGTATTTTTAAAGGATGACCTATTTAAGTCAACAAAATAAAATTTGATGTGTTATAGACCATTCTAGAAACACTGCCCTATCTATCCAAGTTTAAGTTTGTACGATTTTTTTAAGGTTTTGAGAAATGACCACTTAGAAACATCTGAGGCTCATCAGTGGAAGCGGCTGGACTACTTAGTCTAACACACACACACATGTATATGTAATATGATATATGTATACATATATATAGAGGACTAGATCAGTTCTAGAGTTGCAACACATCAACTCTATGTAAAAACAGTATAAGAATTTATGGCCTCAAATAACCCAATTTAAATATGGTGCTAGTAAAATGAGGGAGCTATATATGACTGTGGGATTAGTCGATAGATTCAAACTGCACACATGAGTTTTGGAACTTCTGAGCTAACTGTACTGACAGTTGATGGATACCATGAACAAAATTATTTACTCTCTAAAAATTGAAAAAATCTGCACTTAACCTTCACTGCCTAAGTTGTGGATCTATCCATAATCATGAGCCAAAGTTGCATATTACATTCAGGGTGAAGGGTTGGTGACACCAAGTGGTTTGGTAGTTAACGTAATTTATGTTATGCTATTGAACATTTTCAACAGGGCAGTAATCAGGTTCTCTCCTTCTCTGTTTAGTTTTTTTGAGACAATGCATTGTTTTGCGTCTACATTGAGCCTTGCAGAAATCAAAGCTGTGATCAGTGAAACACATTTTCTATGATTTTTTTAATACATATACTTGTAGTTGCAAGGTTCAAGTAGACTCAGTGTTTTCTTAGGTGTTTTTATACCGATCCACTCCAGAGACTTTTCACATTTGGAGTTGGTTCGACAGCAGCAAAGACGAAACGATCAAATGTGAATGTCATCCATCTTCAATCATCAAGTGTCTACTTTCATGTTTAACTTTTGTTGACTTGGAACTTGGAGTATGCACACTCCAGGTTTGTTCAGCTGTTGTGGGGGTGTTTAGAAATCAGTCCAAGCTTCTTTTTAAAATCCATTAGAGCCAACCGGTGGGGTTTTGATTTCAGTTGTAGATTTGATGATGTGACTTCTACAGACTTCAAATGGTATTGGTTTCCATTTGTATAATAACATATGAGGTCTGCTAGTATTCCTAGTATTTGCGGTATAACATGAGCCTGGGATTGATGTGGAATGTTTAAAATGTTTTCAGTTTTCATTGGTGTCATGTCATAGAGGTGATGTTTTCATGACCTCTGACCCTTGCTTTTTTTTAAATTAACTTCTTAGCTGTTCTTGCATGGTGACATGCTGTCCCAAAAGTTTGGAAAGAAGATAAAAAGGAAGAGAAAAAAAAAAAGAGGCAACACAAGAGGAAAAGATGACAAGGAAAAAGAAAAAAAAGAAGCCGGTTACTTTTCACATTGTTGAAGAGGAAGTCTGGAGTCTGGAGGAAAAGAACAGATGGAATATTTAGCCTGTGAGGCATAGTGTATATGAACAGAGGTTGACCCTCTGAGAGTACAAGAGGGAGGAGCTCATGTTCTTATGGAGGAATAGTTACATAGGAGAATACCATTGATTATTCATTTGAGCAATGCTCCTCCCTTACCTGTCTTCTCACGACCACAGCACTCACAGTCCACCGCTTCTAGCGTGACATATAAAGTAACCTTTTAGAGTTGTCTCTCCCTGTGACAGCAGGTCATTGCACCTCCTCTGGAACAATCTGTCGGACACAATCTGTGGATTCCACCAGAGCAATAATTGCTAGGTTTTTTTGGTAGTCACAACTATAAATCCAGGAAGCATTAATCTCAGTATTATCATTTACAAATGTAGATATTGCTGTGATGCTGTTAAATACTGGTAAATGTATGTAAAATGGCCTTGTCACGTTGATGTCCAAGCAGTAGTAGAAAAAAGATAACTTATAGCAGGCTGTGTGATGATTTGGATATATGTTTATCTTCCACACCATGCACACCATTGTTATAATCCAATTAACATTTAGTCCATTAATTAATACTAGTGAACTCTTACTTCAAATAAAGATGGAAAAAAGGGCCAAAATTTTGATAATTTGCTGTTTTAGTTGGATTTTATTCTGTGATTTATTGTATATAAAAATAAGCATGTGGTTGGTATTAAAAATATATCTTGAAATTACCAGAAATTGAATAATTACCACGAATTGGCTACTTTGGCATATGGTCACAAACTCACAATAATGACAAAAAGTGAGATGCAACTCTCCTGTTATATTGCAAAGTGTCAAAAAAGAACTCTGCTGAATATCAATGGAAGTCGTTTTTAAATATGTCTGAATCAGCTAGTCCAATTATATGGCTGTCATAGTAACAGCCAGGCTTCATGCCTTAAACAAAGTTTTTAGCATGCTAACATTTGTAAACAAGTGTATGTAACTGCAGATGACCTTCTCAAATGTCTGATTAATAATGATAAACAATGCTTTAACAATGCTTATTAACAATGCTTGAAAGTTGTGATCATATTTATCATCCTTAATTTAAAATTATACAGCTTTACCTGTAGCCTCTAGTAAGGCTACTTTGAATACTACTTTAATAGACTTCAAAAAAGGAAGAAACTTTTCTTTTTTATTACGTTTACAAGTAAACGTATTCTCAATACTATGTCCCCCTTTAATTCCTCTCTTTTATCTGATTGGTTTTGGCATTTGAAAGAAAGAATAGCAAGTTTACAAACAACAGTGCTCTAATTTTCCCTTTAGTATGCATTGGCTGTCAAAATTTCAGCTCTCCTAACACTATGCCCTTGCCATTTGATACTTACGTCCTGTGACGTTTCCCGTTCTCTTTTGTAAAGTTATTTCTTGATTCCCCAAACATTTTCCCAAATCGGATTATAGATTCATGAAGTAGGTATGTATATATTATATATATATATATATTAGACGCTGCTCCCTTACTAGGGGTCATGCTGCATTTATACAAGCTGATCAAATTTTAGTTTGTTACGACAGACGGCGTAATGGGTAATTGCTATGAGTGTAGGCCAGAATTGGATAATGTAGAATGTAGTTGCCACACTGAGTAAACAACCTCTGCCTGTATTGTCGTTGTTGATTTGGAATTCTTTGGATTCATAAAAGTGTCCAAAACTGAAGTGATAGTCTTTCTTCTGTGTAACTTTACAACCGAAAGCTCTCTTGGATGGCACATTTGATGAGTTGAAATTTGAAATTTGCCCCTCTATTCCCCAGCCCCTCCCCTTCCCCTCTCAAGAAAGAAAAAGAAGAGAAAGAAATCAAATAGATGTAAAACTAGAAAAAAACACTGATGAACTGTTTAGCATTTTTGTCTTTGATTTGTTTGTTTCTCACCAGGACAGGATTTGATTGTACATATAAATGCTTTCTCTTTGTTGTGTTTTCAAGGAAAACTTGCACCACTTATTATAAAGCCTGAATTGAATTACAATAAAGATAATCATGGGTACATCAAAGGCTTTTTGCCATTGCTTATATCACTGCATGGGGTGGGTGGGGCGAAGGGAGGGGCATGGGTGGGAGGGAGGGGATGGGTGGTAGAGAGGATTTTGACTAGCTAGGTGTATTTGATGATGATACCCTGTACTTGTTTATACGATCCATACTTTCCAACACAAAAATACTGGCTATTCAGTTCATACAGAGTTTAATGATAACATGTTACCACCTAGTCATTCAATGATGCCAGTGTTTATCTCAAACTCATCAAGTATGCATGAAAAACATGTTCCATCAGTGGGGTATGAATGTGGTTGACAAAAGGAAGGAGAGGGGTGAGGGTGGGGGAGGGGGTGAGGGGGGGGAGAAGGATAGAAATAGAGGATGGGAAGGGATACTACTAGTTAGACATCCAAATTGAGAAAAGTCTTACATTATTATCATTATCTTCATTCTGTGTCAATAAACCTGTTGTATGAGGTCATCACACATAGATGTACTTTTCCCCGGCCATTTTCAGTTCTAAATAACATGTTGGATATATGTCAGTGCTGATAGTAAAACCTAGTTTACGACTACAAACATATCAAGCAGATAAGGGAATATATATCACAGCCGTGGGTTCTCTATGCAATGAGCTCTGTACCGTGTAATAAAGTAATGGCTATGCCGTCACAGATGAGCTTATCATTACATCCATTGATTTGACAATATTCATATAAACTCATCAATTATGTAGGATAAAGGCTACAAACACACACTAACCCAATGTCCTGATCCATGAACTATTTCTAGATAGAGAGAGGGGCAAGGTGTTGAAAAGGTTGATCATTCATCTGAGTTTGGGATATGAACTGTTTTTAATGGTCGTTTCATATTTAATCAATATGTCGGATAAGCTTTGATTTTTTCTATTCTGGCCGGTCGGTCGGCAGACAGCCAAACTTTGGGCAGAGATGGTATGTTAGTGGTTGTCACTTTCAATGTCATAGTGTGGTACACACCCAGGAGCTAAACTGGTGGTTTATGCATGTGATATGCACGTAGATGATTGCGTCATATATACTATTGTAAGGGCAGGAAGTCCCAGATGACTTTATAGAAGGAATTTTCTTCCTCATTTTTCCTTGCTTGTAAACCAAAAGAATATGGATATAATTTGGATATATGGGTACAAATTTATGTATTTCACTGACTTGATTTGGAAAGATAACAAACTTACTTCACTCCTTTCTTAGCTGTTTCTATTCTAGTTAATATGTACACGCCTCATCTACCTACTTAACCTACTTTATTAAACTTAGTATCATTTTAGCACTGCACTCATAATCCCCCCTCCCCCCTCCATATCAGGGATTCTCTCTCACTCTCTTCCCCCCGAATCTACCATTCAGGAGCTTTCCTATGCTAGTAGAAAAAAAGCTAGAAGAGGAATTATAGTGTGCAACTTAGTTAGAGACAGGAAAGTATTGTCGTTCACAAATTCCCAAACCAGTGAGTTTTGGAGGAATTTTCAAAGAGACAAAAATTAAGCTAGCTTTTTTTCTTAAGGCCAACATATAGATCTTAAGTAGCACTCGCATCAATTTCCTAAAATAGAAAAGAAGGAAACAGACAAATAAATCATGCTGATCAGTTTAAACAAAGGACTTCATTGTGTGTGTACATCTAACTAGTTGAACTGATTGTTTCTAAATTGTTTACTTGGGGTTGATCATCCCAACACATGTACATATTCAGTTAACTGCCATTGTGGTACCACATAGGGAACTATAGACTGTCAAGTCCTGCAGTGACCAAAACTTCTGTTTTCTTAAATATTTTTTCAGCACATAAATCACAATATTTGATATTCAATGCAGTGCTCCACCTTGCAATGAGAAGGTAATCTTTTGGCATAAAGTTATTTTGAAGTGATTAGGTTAACATTCAAAACCCACATGTTTTCAATATTCTCATTACATTCCGCAGTCCTTTGCACTGCTGAAAAATAGAAATAGCTGTCGTTCTTTTTTCCCCTTTTAATATTTCCTAGTGTCTTGAAGGAATGTCTTGAAACCGTTTTAATTTGCATGTCGGTTTGAAGCTAATTTACCCATCATGGGAGGTATTTGCCGATTTGCAGTACCTCTCTTTGTGCCGAGTGCCAATGAGGGGAGCAGCCTCGCCAGGTAGCCAATTAGAACCCTTGAAATTGTGAAGTAGATGTTGACACTCAGTATTCATAGTGTGAAAGGCTTCCAAGGCCATAGAAGGAGTGGATTGGGAAGATTGAGATATTGGTTTGAGATCAAAAAACAAAAATGATGATCTTTGTGAAGGATGTTGTGTGAAATGATGACAGTCATCTTTGTAAATAATATAAGTTGTTTTTATGTCGCTATACTAGGTCTAACACCTGTCTCCTCACAATATATACACACTTTTTATCCTCCTGGAGATTCTTGCCCTAATACCAAGCTGAGTACATGTATACTTTTGTTTACTATAAACTATGTATAAACTTTTTGCAATATGCGGCGCATGGGCCAAATCTGGTCTGGTCTGTCAAAAAACTCAATCTGGCATGGAATCAAAATCGACCCACCATCTTGCACTTAGTCTGGTGTGAGACTACCCTACACCTTGCTCAATCTAGGCAAAATGAGATTTGATTCTCTCTCTCTCTCTGTGGAAACCATCCCTTAATTAAAACAAAAAAAAGGTAAATTGGAAGTATCAAAGAGATGCTTTAACTGAATAACTACCGCTTCCAGTAATTAGAAAGCCCCCATTTTTGATCAAGTAGTGATGTATACCATAGTGCAAACAGGAGATGAAAAATTTTCTCCTCGTATGTTCATATTTGAAGTAAATATTGCTGCAGTCCCTCAGTATATGAATTACAATCTCATCAAGGATTCACTTGTCTAAACTTCCCAAATTATGTAATACTCCCTCACAACATATCTCTCATACTCCGTCACACACACACACACAGAGTATGAAAGTGAATTTTCTACATATTTTTTCTACATATTTATGAATTATGACAGTATTTTACATGAAAATATCCCCTGAAAAAATCTTCATTATCGGTTAATACAATACTATCATACCACCGGTACAATAGATTTGCGTAATACTCTTTTTCTTTTTTTTTCCTCTTTTTTTTTTTTTTTATGTCGGAGTTTGGGTTTTAAGCCAGATGTAATTACGATCTAACGTGACGTTGTTATTCCTTGGAGTGATCTAACTTCATCTTAATATGGCGTATAGAATCCGCTGATGTGGATTCACTAACCTCCGTTTGATGTATTTTGTTATTCATAGGCTGATATCTTCAAGCTGTCATGGGCCTTTTTATTCTTCAGAGAGAAAGAAATGCACACAGTTTAATATGCAGAAGAAACAGCAATAGATACGTACTGCAGATGTATTGCTGGTTAGTTTAGGTAAACTTTGCGTTATCCTGAAGGTGTCGTTGCACTGATGAAGGGGGTTTCTACGAGTGGGCTGTCGTGACATTATGCTTGTTACTTTGTGTTTCAGTCATAAAATAAACGGCAACAATACCCCCTTGTTTCTATTATCTGTTGTTCTGAACAAAATATAACTGTTTTTTTGTTCCAGAACTGCTTTGTAATCATACTTGGTGGTAATTCTAAGGGTTATAGGACCCCCTACCGATTAATCACTCAATTCAACGATTGTGGAGGTTCATAGTACTACAAGGATCCTGTATTGCAAACTTTTTCTAAAGTGAGGTACATTGTGCTTGACAAGAATTAACAATCAGGATAATGGAATAGGTGGGTGGTATGTAGGAATGAACAAAGCTTGTGTCGTATCATTTTTCTAAGGTAGGGAAGTTAAAAATAAACTACAAAAGTGGATAAACTACAAAGTGTCTATAATTTATATTCTATGAAAAAGAAAAGGATAAAAAAAAAGGAAAGAATGAAAAGATAAAAAAATCTTACTATCGAAGCAGACATGACGCAAACATTGAATATGTTGTAAGTATTTTTTCCCCATTTTTTTGTGGAGGTGGGGACTGGGAGGGAGCCTGGTGTGGGTGAGGGGGGGGGGAGTGGTGGAGGAATCTTCTGCGGATACTGACTTCATGGTCAAGTGTTATAAATTGCAGAAATGATTTTGTCTACATTTTGCAAGATGAACACATGATTGCTGACTAAGTAACCTGTAACATTCTGTCTAGGCGTCAGTACGCCAATTCTCAATATTACTACACTGTATCGGTTTGAGGTAATTATTGGCAGCAATTGATAGATAGAGGGCTATGTATGCAACCGAATCAAGGGCTTGTCCAAGCCATTCAGGAATATTAACGAATGGGTGGGACAAAAAAAAGGAAAAAATTAAAACTGGCCTTTTTGGTTTGCTGGTTCTCAACTAAAGTTCATTAGAAGTTTATGATATTAGCATCTGAACCATGGTTGTTCTATGTATATAGTGTCTGATTGTCCAATCAGGTTCATTTAATACCAATTATCTCAAGTTCAGTAATTGACATCTTGGAAAAAATGCATTGGAACCATATAATGTTTTGGCTTTCTGAATTAAATAATGTACCCATTACTAATTTCAACGCATATATGGCATTGTTTAAAAACCTAATGGAAAAATTGAACCTTAAAATTAGAATTGAATCCACCAAAAAAAAAAAAAAAATAAGGCAAGAAGGGAATACATCGTCCATTGGTTTTGCTTCATCTGCATTCTAATTTGAACCTGGACGTCATTGATATATGAATTCAGTTCATCTAATTGCCAGATTGGAAATTGAGAATCATTTAAGTGAGCTACAAATCATTCTGGGAGGGCTCCCTGGTTGGTATCAGTTAACCTTCTTTATCTTGATTTGCCATAATGTGTTATTGATTACAGATAAATCATAGAAGGAGAAAGAGAAGAAATAACTCTACCATATAGTTATCAAATTAATGAAAATCGGATAGTTAAAGTTAACCCCAAATGATCTAATGTTCATATATTTTACACCGATTTGGATCTTTTGGGGAAGGAAACCTTAAATCATCTGATGGATTAATTTGGTATATTGGTTATCTAGCATATATGCTAGAGTCTGAATAGACCTACGTAGGATAATAACGTATGTCAGTCGCTCTGTGAATATATACACGCATACATACAGTACATAGATATGTACAAACATACAATTTAGATAATTGGGTTGTATCTATGTAATTTGAAGAAAGGTGAAATTTCATGTTTCATAAATACCTGTAAAACCAGACAAAGCTTAGGGTTTTTATTTTGCATATCATTACCACTTCTGATTTTTCCAGAGATCTCCTTCTTGATAACAGAGGCTTCAGAGTGGCTGTACTGCAGAGGTTAACACACATGGCTGATTGGATGGGGCGGGATGTGGGGGATGTTATAAACAACTGAATTTATAATCAATAGGACAAAATAAGAAATTTGTGGATTTACAGGTGCTCCTCCTCTTCTACCTGCCTCAGCTCTACTATGGCACCATCCCCATCTACCATGCCTAATAACTGGTAACATTTTAGGACTGCACCCCTCTTGACCCTCCTCTGGGTCATCATCCATCACATCTTCATTCTGAATCTACCTTTTGCGAAGTATAGAGCCTGTGCTAGTGATAGTCTTTCTTTCATTCATATTGTAACATTCTATTTCTGACATTATTCGGACACGTGTTTTAACTCTGTTTTGGACTCTATCTGGAAGGTTCTCAAATGTGGCAGAATTATTTGTCATCCTCTGCTGCCACGTAAAAGTTGACTATGCAAATTTTTTGTCTCTTTTCTTGTGATGTCAAAATTCCATTCCTACTATTCGCATCGAGTGTCGATTCGGTGGAATTCAGGAATTACCATACTTCTTCTGCATGTGTCTTAAGAATTTTTTGGTTAAAAAAAAATATTAACAAAATTGATTATTAACCAAAAAAAATTATTAACCTATATTATATATCATTTGATAACTCTCCTTTTGTTTCACAAAGTATTTTACGAATTGGAACGGCATAAAAAGTGACCTGTATTATTCTATGATAATTCATACACAGTCGCAGCACAAACGTCTTTTCCTTCGATTTTCTACGTTTGATTAGCATGTCGCAACCTTGCACTACATTTGGCGTAAATTTTGTATTATAAGCAAGGACAAACATCCGTTTTTTTCCTTACGTTTCCCCCAATGACACTCTGCTCTGTTTTTAGCTTCCATGGCTGCATGTTTTTCGTCATAGCTGCAGAGGTTTATAAGCAGGTGACTGCTCACCGAAAGACTGATATGTTTCTCAATCTCTCTCTCTCTCTGTCCCTCTCTATCCTTTTCTCTCCCTCCTGCCTAATTTACGTTGATTTGGCTATTTTCCCATTATAATAATACCTTTTGATTTAGCCAATGTGCTACAATTTGGAAAAAGGAAAATAAAATATGGTGGTGGTGGGGGGGGGGGGGAGAATTTAAATGCAATGGCCGTAGGATAATTTGGATAATTTCCATTCAGCGGGTTGCACTTGGCTCTGTTCTGAGCACTTAAAGTGACACACATTCGCACTTAATCGAAAGTGAGTCAGAACGGAACATGGGTACGGATTAAGAAATCTTCCAAGCAGATGTTTTTATCTGTAATCCAGTTATCATGCTAAATTTGCGGAAATATATACCCCGTCAGGTGGCATGAGCAGCATTAATATATCGACCGCAGCAGAAGTATTCATCCTGTATTAGTGTGAATTGACTTGGAAGTGAAATGTTTTTAAAGAAAAAAATGTTGTTACTTTGAAGGAAATGGTTGTTTTCCAAAATGTCAATGAATGTTTGGGTTAAATAAAATTTCTGTTGATTTGTTGGAAAATGTTGGAAAAGTTTCATTTTTATTTTGGTTTTGTTTGGGGAATGATGGTAAAATGGGACAGGATCAGTTTAGGAATTAAAAGACATTTTTCACAGATTCTGATGACAGTCTCTGGTCATGGAGTGTACTTAATCAGAGATTAACGTAAAGTCATGTGACAGTAATTGCCAGTTGGAGATGTATACGGTGAACATTACTTTTGTTGCACAGTGTACCATTCCACAATGATTTGAAGTGAACCATTCCTAATGGTTTTTGTGTTAGCATGTAACTCCTTCACACCATAAACGTTTCCACAAAACTTCTGCAACCCCTTGCCCCATCATTGCTAGAGTGATCTGATAACCCTTGACCTCACAACCTCTACCTTAATCTTCAGTATTCCATCATGTACCACACACATGTCTCCGCCAGACTACTGCACTCTTAGTTTCTACAGTGTTAAAGAGGATTTTATGGTGGATGAAGTTGATTGATTTGCTGAACATTTTCTGACTTTTGAGGCAAATATCACATCCTCAAGGTACAAATTTTTTCAACATTTGTGATAGCTTGTAAATTTCATCTGGAAACAGCAGAATGAAAGATGTCATCAGGGCACTTCAGCTGAAAATGTCTTTAGTTATTCTTTTATAATTTGTCAATCATTAAGAATGTTTCTACCAAAAACAAAAGAGACATGAAAAGAAAAAAAGAAGCATCACCTTGATGAAATTCTAAGTACAGAGAACTCTGATAGCTAATAAAGCGAACATTCCAAATGTTTGAGGGTCTTCAACTAGCAGTGTGGAATATTTTTCTCTTCCATACTTTGTCATTTACCAGAAAATAAGCCTTTCAATATTTTCATCTAGAACCAACTTTGCTAGTTTTGGGGAGTCTACTGAGCAAACATGTAATCATGATTTATTCAAGCTATGTAAGCAACATGTGGACAGGTTACAACTAAAGCAGGTGCCTTGATAGAGGTTTGAAGTTTAAATACTTAGCAGGTTAAATAATAAGCACTCTTTAAGAGTGTAAGTGGGTAGAATGTTTATATAAATTTATAATGGAGACAGGCTTTATAGGTTATCGGTGACTGAGGGAAAAATTTTATCATTTTCGTTGGATCTCCGTACCGTCGGCCTCACGTACCGAAACAAGTTTCCACAAGCTGCCATCAGGGAACCGAGTTCCAGCTGTACACTGAGGCCCCACACTTGTGTGCTATGATTGATAATTAGAAGTTTAACGTCACCCGAAGGTGGAATGTTAAAATTTGTGATGTGATTTGAACAAAGAGGATCTTTGCTTATATATACAGGGATGTGCTCAGGAATATTTGAGTGCCGGGCGGATTTGTGCGGCAGTGTGATCCAAGTCCTGGGGGAGGGGTCTCAGGGGTGGGGGCACTCCCTCCCCTTTGGATATATTTTTCAAATGAAGTATGGTTGGTTGGCAAATGATGCGATCTTTTTCTTAGTCTTGCGATAACTTCTGTGCTAAAGTATTCACCCATATTTTGGTAATGGTAAAAATTTGTTAATTTAATCATCAAAGAATGTGCTGGGCAGAAATGTTTTAATGTTTCAGCACCAAACGTGCTGATTGGGTGGGAGAAAGATGGGGAGGGTGAGGGCAGAGGGGAGGAGGGCAGAGGGGAGGAGGGCAGAGGGGAGGAGGGCAGAGGGGAGGAGGAGGTGCTCAGAAAGTCACATGACCTGATGATTAGTTCAGATCCCAGATGCAAAATGGTGTAGACTATAAGTATAATCTATTTATTGTAATTTGTTTTTCGAATCATCAACATTGTTCAAGCAAAGCACTTTTAACATATTCACCTGTGAATCCACTGTATTATTTGCACCTTTCGGTATGTCAAAAACTGTTGTTTTCTAACTTTAAGCAAGTTCTCAAAAGAAGCGTCAACACTTTGTTTTTTAATAACGAAAATAATTTTTGAAGCATAGGCGGCAAGTCCTAGCCCGATTAATCTCATTGAAGAATTTTAATATCTCGATGATCGTCATAATAAAGCTATTCGTTTGGACGTTTGAAGTTTATCCTTTTGTGTATTTTAACATTCTGTATTTTGCATCGGTTTGATTCTTTACGCCACTCTGGCTAAGCCTTCGTCTATTCATACAGTATTATACCCATCAATCTTTCTAAGAGATATTTTGTGATGATAACCAACTGTTGCTACTCTTAATTAGTGTTTTAATCCTTTGCAAAACAATGTTGTCCCATTGATTTAATCTGTAATATGCTTTACTTTTGCATTTACAAAACCTTTGAATTCCTTAATTCCTGGCGCGATTTTTGGATTAAGTTTACTTGGTTGCTAACTTTTCTGTCAGCCACCCTGTTGAGTATATTTATAACCAGATTGTGTACATGGTTCTACTGTATTGTGTTGCAGTCCATCTAAAATGTAGCTTTCTAAGGAAAAAAAACTAAAATTTTGGTAATTTTTTTATGGAACACTTATCTTTATGACTATGATTAGTTACTTCAGCGATAATGGTTGAATGTAAAACTGGGTTTGTATGTTAAGCATTGAATGGAAACATCTTTATCTTTACAGAGTTAAAAGTCGTGTTGCATTTATCCTCTCCCATCCCCCCCCCCCCAAAAAAAAACAAGAAGAAGGGAACAAACCAAAAAAACA
>JAIPMN010001990.1:0-21791 GCA_020650975.1 Apostichopus californicus | reverse complement strand
CCATCCCCCCCCCCCCAAAAACAAGAAAAAAACAAGAAGAAGGGAACAAACAAAAAACGAAGCCAAGACAGATAGTTCTGACATTTTAACTAGTCTGGGGAAACTCCATTTACGTGATTGTAAGGCAGGAAAACGTGAGCGCTCTAACACCTGTAAATAACTAAATTGCCCTAAGGTACTGGCATCTTTTTACCATATCTGTAAATTACCGTCGGTTTAAGAGTCACGTCTCATCTTTCACTGTATATCGTACTGCTTCGAGCCACATCTGCCATATCAACTCTCCGTATGTAGCATTTGAAATTCAAACCGGAGAGGCTATTTACAGAAGCAAGCCATTTTATAGGTTGTTATTTGGACTTTCGGTCTGAATTAGTAACCCGATTTGCCCATAAACTGTCCGTCCGTCTTCACTCGGAGAGAGAAAGCGGCCGGAGAAACAAATGTGACAGTATTGTGATCTATTAAATTATCTTCCAAATTTGGGACTTAATCATGAGGTTTTAGTGCTGATTGTAAAAGGGGCCATCATAGTTATAATTCAACCCCGTCGAGCGATTACTTTAGGTTAGTCAGATGTATGTCCGTCTGTTACAGTCGCATGCAGTTGGACATACATATATATACCAATGGTTAAATAGGCATCTGTTGTGGGTTTCTGTTTGATGGTTACAAAACTTTTATGAAATTTGAGTTAAAAAATGATTTTGACCTGTTGAATGGGAAGCGCAGCTTTAAGTCCATAAACTGACATGTACAGATGCTATTGTGATTACTCATACACTGTTATGTTGGAAACATTTGAAGGTTAACCTACCATTTCTGTCCAAATGCAACATTTGTTTGTTTGTTTGTTCAACTATATTTCAACCATCAACGTTATCGACATTTTACAGAATTCAAGTATATACATACAAAATATATGGTTGTGGGGATCCTCGAAAAGTTCATAAGAACTTGTAAGTGAGGTATCCCCAAAATACAAACTGACAAATTACAAGTGTCTTAACTTAATAATGATAGTAATGTGGCATGATCCGTTCAAATAGTGAGGGTTACAACTACGTGTCAAACACACAATATCACAGTTGTACAGTACAGCTATAGGTTTTCATCAGTTCAATGAATAGTGAATTGTGAATTGTTGTGATTTTTTCATGATTTAAAGCTTGTTTGTAGGTTCACCTGCCATTTCTCTCCATTTGCAATATTACAAGTGTCTAAATTGAATGAATAATAAGGTTTCATCCTATGTTAAAATATGGAGGGTTACAGGTACATGTATCAAACACTCATAGGATAATATAGTATTGTGGGGTATACTATATATAGCTCAGCTCTTTAGTTCAATGACTACACAAGGAGCATATCATACTATGAAGTAGTTTCCATAGGTTAACCTGACATTTCTGTCTATATGTGGCATTACGAGTGTCTAAATTGAATGAATAGTAAGGTTTAAATAGTGACAGTTACAGTTAAATGTCAAACATTCATACATAGGACAATATATATTCTTGGGGTGAAACAATGTACCCTAGTTTTAAGAGTCAGTTAGAGTTTGCATCCAGGTGAATAGAAAATGCAAGTGCTGCAGGAAAACCATGATCATATTATCTGGGTCGTGGATTTAGCTCAATCGGGTAAACAATTACTTTAGCCATAATCTATTAATGTCTTGCTGTTAGATTTATATATGTTTGGCCATAATGCAGTTATAGGAAAAAGTGAAACAAAGTGAGCAAATGGCAAATATTGGAGAAGTTTAAATACAGGACTTTTGGTGCTGTTGCAATAGCCCTGACAGGGGTTTAAGATTTTGAGGGGAGGGGAGGTGGGGATGGAGATGGGGGATAGGGAGAATTTGTGAGTCAGACCCCCATTTTTTGTTATATTTAACCATTTACCCAGCTCTGTATAGTTTACCAGTTATGCTTTGATCAAATATGATTTTATAGGACATGATGGGCATTTCATCTCTTACCCAATGTTTGGGGACAGAAATTTGCCCTGACGCAGTGTCATTGAGATCAGCTTCTCTCATTCTAGGGCTGTCTCGTAGCTGGTTGGCAATATTTTAATTTTCTTTTTCAATATGATGCCATTGACCACAATATGAGACATGTCTGCACTATTTTCTCATACGATCAACATGTACACTGTGAAGGTGTCTTTTATGTTACCTTTATTTATAAACAAAGTTTACAACTGCTTGAAATATGATTACCCCACTGTTTACTACACAGACCCAAATGGCTAACATTCACCCAAGAGGTCGTGGAATATAGCTTCCAAACATGTAATTACAGCCATCTTGACGCTTTGCGTAATGTATCGTACGGTCTGTGACATGAAAAAAAACGACTACAATAAAAATGGAAAAGGGGCTCCATGAAAGGCCTCACAAAGTACAACTAAGCTCATATTTTGCACTTGTCTAATTATTCTCAAGGGTAGAATCAATAGACATATAGTCTATAATGGAAGAAAAGCTCTTTGAAAAGCGGTCAATAGGCCGTTGAAATGCTCCATTATACTACTTACCTTCAAGACCAGTCAAGCTTGGAGTGACTGACTGAGTTAGTCCATTGCCATGAATATATAACATACAAACTTAGTAGTACCGCAATCCTGCATGTACAGATAAGAAGAAAGCAGAACCTTTTTCAAGGTGTGTGTTTCATCTGTTTTCATATATGTAAAAGTGACATTGAGAAAGGTTTGATACTTTAGGGCAAGAAAGCCAAAAAAAAATAAAACTATGATCTTCATTATATACTTCTTGTAATGATCAACCCTTTTGTCCTCACGAAGGATGTACTTTCTTGAGGTTACGCTGTTTGTCTCTGAATATGCGTTGAAAATTCCTCGTTTATTGACGCACCCAGTGTCAATCTTATAAGAAAGTTTGAAGATGAGCGATAACGAGAGATTTCTCGCATTAAGAGGACCTTGAATGTAATATAAAGCATTAAATAAACTAACTAGTGGTATATTGGATAACACAGGTACAAGTCTGCAGTGTGGAAGCAAACATCTATCAAAATGTACTAGTTGGTTGCTTGTCTATATGTTGTTATATTTTAAAAATGAAAAGGAGACAAATGGGGGTTGTAGGGGGGGGGGAAGGGGGGGCTGGAGGGCAAAATCAAAATGATAAATTAAAGAGATTTAGTGCTGACAATGGCCAATTCAAAGAACTTTTCTCCTTATGCCTCCCTAAAATAGTTGGGGAAAAACATGGTCGTACAAGCTTTTCGTCTATTGGTAATTGGGAATTTTTATAGATCTGTGATGTAGTTTTGTGGATTATGTTGAAACTAGGATGCAGTTCAATGCATTGAAACTTAACTTGGACTTTTAGCATCCTTTACCTTGAGGGCCTCACTCCTGGGAGTGTGATAGTCACACACATCGGTGTCAAGCCGGAGGTATTTAACAATTAGTCTGTTAAAGGAGAATAATTCCGAATGTAAATGGCCGAACGTAACATTTCACAGAACTGTACAGCTTCTTATTCATAAATTTCTTGTTTTTGACACATGTGAACTATCAATATGGTGTGGTACATGGACAACTTCAAAAGTAATTACGATAAAGTATCGGATGAAAATTTATCCTGTATATAGCATTGTAAATTGCTCTGCAAAATATGGACAAGTTGCTATACAATTCCAAAGATGTGTACATAGCAGTTCTTTGTACACATGAACCATAGTATTTTATAAGAGAGTTCAAAGCCATAACGAACTGCTAGACCAAATTAGTAACACTATACATTATTCCCCGAGTGTTGTATATACACAAGTTTTTCGGACTTTGACCTGGTTACATGTTTCTTATGACTCAATTTGAGAATGTCTCTTGGTATACTGTCATAGATAAAATTATTATTATTAATTTCGTTGTCGCCATTTTCATATCCCTAAGAGGTTTTTTTCAAAGAATCCTGTATCATTTTCATCATTCCATAAAATGCTTCATCCTGAATTCGCTTTTAGGAGACTGAGACATTTTGTGGTACATCTCCCTCACATGATCAAGTTGCAAAGATCTTGGGACTTTAACTGTCTCAAAATTCTCTCACATCAAACAGCTACTGTATAAATGGGCAAGCCAAACACTCTAATAATTAGATATTCCTGGTTTTTCGGTCGAATAACCAGGATTGTCGGCCGATAATTCAAGATTTTCCATTGATAATCCAAGTTTGTCGGCGATATTCCAGGTTTCATCCAAGAACTACACACAGGCATACTTTCTGTCAAAATTGTAGTTGACTAGACTTATAGGTTCATTCACAAAGTACCATGTGCAGAAAAATCCATTTTCACTAAAAAATTTGACGCATATGACTTTTAAAAAAGAAACTTGTACTTTTGATCATGTCAGCCAAACAATGGAGCTAGTAAAAACTAAATAAAATTTGATGTAACAGTTGGATCGTAAAGACAAAATGACATTGCCTTTTTTTGATGACTTAATTTATCCTCAACCTGAAAACAGACTCTTACAAAATTATGTAAATTATAACCTTGAAAATTTGAGTGATTCAGCATTTTGTTTGTTAATATGAAAAGACAGAGAAGATAATTCTCCTTGATGGATATAAACTTCTGATTGAATATTTGAAGATAAATCTATTTTAAGAGATGAAGATGTTATAAATGGGGGAATGATGTTTATATAGAGAGATTTACTAAATGTGTTGCATTTTACAATGTTACAACGATTCAGAGAAAAAGCCTTTAGGGAAGAAATATTTGAAGGCTGAGGTTAATAAAGGGGGGGGGGGTGAAAGTAATAGTAAAATTAGCATTTTTCTTAAATCAAAAAGTGAAGAAAAAGAGTATGATGCAATTGAAAACAGAGAAAGTCAGCTATTATGAACTAGAAATAATCTGCTACTCTTTGGTATACAATCATGGTAGATTTATTGGAATTTACAAGACTTACCGAAAAGGAGGTCAAACAATTTGACCATTGAAGTCAGTTTCTCTCTCTCTCTCTCTCTCATTTTTGGAAAGTTTCAATGGTACCTCATGAATAACTCATAACCTATAAGCAACCTCAATTTTGCGGACGTAAGTCAACTTTCTCGCCATCTCGTTCCATCCGGATATGTCCTCAAAGACGTATAATATGGGAGAATAATTTTAGCTGACAGGATACAGTAGCTGACATTTTTCTCAGCTCAAGGAGAAATTAACCTTTGCTGGAAATAGCAGAATAGGAGCAGAAAAAGGGAAAGAAACGACATGATCAGCTGAACGTTTATAGCGTTTAGCTCACGACTTAAAAAATTTGAGCCGGAGAAGGAGTATGGATTACGTACTCGTGTTGAAGTATGATCTGAGCAATCTTTACAATTTCTGAAGTGGTGTATCTGGAGAGTCTTAATTGGAGTTAAAAACTGGCAGTGTATCTCTATCGTTACTTGTTAGAGATTTTTACGTTTTTAATGATTCCATCATGTATCGTTCACAACTTACGCCTCATGATTCGATAAGAAGTCGTGCTATTCCCTGTCGGTACATCCGTGTCATCGTCCATTATAATGTTACATTGTATCTGAACCGTATACAACCGTACAGAACCGCAAAAGCATCGTACATATTGGAAATCAAAACTGTTCTTCGTTAATATGCCGAGATGACGGATGAAAGCCTGGCTGGTACTTTATGAGATGAGCTACAGTGGATGGGAAAGTGTTTTTGACATTGATAGAAGAAATCTATAAAGTGTGGTAGCTTAGTGAATGATTGTGTCTTAATGCACATGTCCATTGTGTTTGGCAAAGAATTCATCAGGACAGTGTTGAGAAGTTTTAGTAATTTTTTTTGCCTGTGTTACATTGACATTTAGTAATCTTACAGACAAAGCAAAGTGATAACAAGAAGTTACGTACGTACGTACGTACGTACGGGTTACAAGGTTGAATAAAGGATTATTCAACCGAGATGATGTGGAGGAATTGTTGGTATCACTTTTGAGACAAACATAACATCATAGGACCGTAAACTAGGTGATAAATTTAAACCAGAGTGCACCCTGTACCCTATAACATGAACCATGACCACATAAATACCTTGTCCACAGTTTCTATCCTGCCCCCTCCCCCTCCCCCCCCCCCCAATCAACCAACCAACCACAATTCATTAAATTATGTCAATGAAACTGTCTTCTTAAATTCCTTGTGGTTTCTGTTTAATTATAAATCTAGTATGAACAGCTTTTTTAATATTTCATTGCATCAAGGCAAATACAGACCGATCATTTTACATTCCAATTTTTGTTGGTTAGGAAGTTGCGTAGCAACGGAATTTACTAGTACTAATGAAAATAACAAAGGGGGTCAAACAAACGGGTTAATTAGTTATTATTGAAGAACTACCTTTTCCACTCCCCCCCCCCTGCAAAGACTCACACATCTATACCTCTAGTGATAGGATATGATGTATTGATTACCTCTTGCATGGGTGTATCCATTTGCCAGCCAGAACCTTAAACATTGTAGTTTTGGCTTCCCGAAAGGAGAATCTATGTAGTCACTCTTATAAACCTTTAAAATTGTGAGGGGCACCCAAATTGCAAAGTCAGCAATGACTATAACACGGAAATGCAAAAGTCGGTAATTACTGTTATGGTTAGATTTGTCCGACACGGCAGCATACAGAAACATTGTACTCAAAGCCGAAGCCAAAGTGAATTAATCAGGTCACACATCCGGAGTCTACGTTTGCTATGTTCTTCAATACCGCCCTCATTACCTTTTGGGAAACCTTTCGGGGGAAAAACCTTTCATACTGTAGTTTTGATTCTTATTTAATCTGTTTTGTCATCATGCACCATTAAGAAAAGTTCTAAGAACTTCCATCCGCCAGGTCGATGTTTGTAGCGTTTTTTTTTCCTGGGGCCTGGGCAGAGTCTGCGGCTAGGGAGACAAACTTATTGATCGTTTCCCTGGGGAGGAAAAAAGTCATCGTAAGAATGTAAAACGTAAGAATTTTTGGAGGATCTCTCCCCCGAAATCTCTTCTTCTGCTTCGCCAAACAGCCGAGAGATAAATTTGATGGAGGTGATTGTGATCAATGGAGGATTTTTGTACATCTGGCAACCATGTAGACAAAGATATGACTGATGATCTGAAACATAAACAAACACAAAAGAAGAAGAAATCTTTTCCACATGAATGGTTAAAAATAAAAACGTGTTAAAATAAAGCTTTTAAATTGATAAAAAAGTTAATTTTGTATTGTTTCAAAATGTTAGTATATAGTTTTTTTTTTATATTTTATTTTTTTAAAACTTTTGCCATATTTCAGGTTTTCTAAAAGGCCAATAAAAGAATGGGATAAAAATTGTTACCATCTATCAGAATTAAGAACTGTTTCCAGGGAAACCGTATTAGAAGTTAATATAAGCTTATAAGTGGAGTTGCCTCAAGACAAGAAACCCTGTGATTACTTCAGGAAGTGCCGTTATTGATCGCTTTGCGAGCTTTTCCAATTTTTATTTACTCATTTTCTTCTTCTTCATTGAGAACAGAAAAGTTACAAATGTCTTGGATGGATGATGATGACAAATTTGAACTGAAAGAAGAAACTCTGATGCTCTTTAAAAGCTAATTACACTTTATGAAAGGTCAAATGCACTTTTCTCTCTCCTCTCCTAGCATTAATTATTGAAAGAGAGAAAGAAAGAAAAAAATTCATAAAATTCATAAAATTATTCATAGAACATAAATTGCATTTGTTAGCTCTGTTCTTTTGAATGGGAGAAGTTCTCAATGGGAAAAAAAATCAACAGACTTAAGTGAACCAAATTTCATGGCTTTTAATAATTTTTTTTAATGGTGATGTTACTAGCAGTTAAGTGTTGTTTTTCTTTTTTTGGTGAACTGTTTATAAACTTGATTAGTTATTTTTATTATTTATTAATCTACATTTTTTACGTGAGAATTAAAAAAAGTCTATTTGATTTTGACAAAGACACAACACTACATTCTGTTGTGATATAAGTGTATGCCGGTCGGGACATATGGTATGTCACAGTATAAAAGCTCAAACCACAAATATAATCTGTGATTATTCGAGGTTAAATTGGAACAACAGTTTAAGATATAAAGCAAAAAGATATGCATTTCAGAGGCTGGTGGAACAAACTTCAGAATGACTGTAAAATGTTGTTTTATAAAATAAAAAAAAAGGATTTTTCATGGTTTCAAGAGTAAGCTTTAGAGTGGGCATGGGGGTTGGGGGTGTGGGTTTGGTGGGGGAGGGGTGTGGAGAGAAGTAGCTTCCCATGTATGAGATCAACTGTTCACTTGTTCAGTTGACCATAGGATTATGTGAGAGAGAAGTAAGTGGGTACACTGGATTTCATTTTCAATCTGGCTGTCACACTCTGATTAATTTCCGAGTATGACGTTCGCAATGCTACATAAATTATTTTTATTTCTTGAAAGATGAAAGACTCGGGCTCCTCTGGTAAGTGTTGCCCATATGGCATTCCAAATACATGATCCTGTGTTGGCAAAGTTGATCGGTCATGTGTGCAATATGATTTACTGGCGACTTTTAGAGGTATGCTCTGATGTTTACTCGTGCCACGGTTTCCAGTGCCAAAACATGCCAGAGCACTCCCTTTCAATAGCAGCAGTCTTGTCAGACACACTTTGGTAATATTAAAAGAAAGACCAAATGAGGACTTTTGATCGAATGCTGCACCCAGTTACCCAGTTAGGCCTTTTTTTTTTTCTATACTGTGCTATCATGTCCTGCTTCAAAGAACTCGTACTGACATCATAAGCAGTACGAATATTGTTTGTTTCTATCAGATATAAGGGTTAGGAACTGTTTGTACTGTCAGAAAGAGCGCTTGGAAACATGATATGGGAGGACATCGAAAGAGTGGTGTTAGCACCAGGAAATTGCTCCAACTGTCTGAGCTTGATGCATATGTAATCAAACAATTTCATGAATATGTAACTAAAGACAAGCTCATTCATATATGTAAATAGTATGATTACACACTTCATGAATATTTAATTATAGATAAGCTTATGCATCTATAGCACTAGACAACATCTATAACACTAGACAATGGAAAAATGAAGATTAATATTAAATGGGATATAACAAATGCATAATTGTTGTTGGTTGCTTGCTGTAAAGTACAAATAGCTTTGTGTCATATCAAAGTAACATCCTCCTTAATGAAACTTGTGGTTCGTATCTTTTCTCCCTTCCCTCAACTGTCCTACCCCCCCCCCCTCCTGTCTAACCAAGTTCTGATTCTCTGGCACTAAAGTTTTATAGATATGCCTGTCGTCTGTTTACTACTAAACATCCTATACAAATCTATGTGTTTGTGTGTTCAAAGACCCAGTTCAGTAATAATAATAACTGCATATCTATAGTGTTTATGCTGTTTGCCACCCTGTCAATATGTGTGTTCATTTGTAATTTACTTTTATGTATTTTTTGTAATTTCTCTCTCTGTGTTGTTAAATAGTAATAAGTTACTTCAGTTTGTATGTTGTAGAGAAACATATACCCACCAGATAGTATCCTAAAACTTAATTGGTGTGTCAGAGAATCCGCAGATGTGTCAAATTTGACGATGATATCCTTGGTTTTTGCTGGTTTACTTCCTCTGTGCTATTTTGCAACTATTTCCAACTGAAGCGAAAACTGCAAAATCTGCTAATTGCATTTGCAAGAGTGTAAACAGATAGTATGAAGTAGATGACATACACACTGCTGGTTAATAATCTTCTGATTGATATTGGGCTGTAATGTGATGAAGTAATGTATTTTCCCTTTTAACAAGTACATATCCATAAAGGGAGGTGCACATCTCTATCTAGACTGACTTTAGCTTTACAAACGATGGCTGCATTGATTCCGCATTAAAGAGCATTTTAATGGAATGAAATAAGTAAATGAATAACAGCAAAACTGAATGGGAAAAATCTAACTAAGAGATCTATATGTTAGGATAGGTTTACAATCATTCACTATTCCTAAATATGAGAAAGTTATTTGATTGTGTAGAAAATTCAATACAGGGAATTATATGTGTCCAACAGAAAAACTGAAAGTAATTTAACATTGGACATTTGTTTGCCCACCTCTTAAGGATTATGCGTAATTCATTGCCGCTAATGTGATTTTGTACAGCGGGTGGGGTCGTAAGTGAAGGACAATATGTTTTCATGTTACAACCTCATCTTTCCTTTTACTCCAGTATGGGAACAGCTAATAGCGTAAGATCGTTTCGATGCAAGATCTGCAGCTGTATAGTGTGACTCACTGGTTTGGAAAAGTTAAATCTGAATGCACATGCTTGAATGTACATAGTAGTACAGTTCCCTCTGGCCCAGTGCCATATTGTACGTATGTACAAGAAGTCATGTAGTGTGGTTGTACGTAACTTAGAACTAACATAACTGTGGTGCGGGGGGGGGGGGGGAGGGGAGAAGTGGAGGAGTTAATACTCCTGGGGAAATATAACCCTAGGGATAAAGGAATATTTACACATGGAGTAATAAAGTATGTCTGAAAACAGTTTTAATTTTGACGTGGCATAACATCATGTGCAAACATATATCTGACAAATAATACCTCTAACTTTATAGGTTCTGTGACTACAAGATGGGAATTTTGTTTAAAGCTACTGATAAAACCAGATAAAAATGTAATACAAATAAATCAAGCAGTTATTCGGAAACGAGGGATACGGTATAGCTTGCTACTTATTTTTCTTTTTGTTTTCCTGTCTGGCGTTGACAAGGATGAGTAATCTGCTAGATTGTCACATTTTAATTTTTGTCGTCTTTATCTCCTTGCAGTTGCGCCGCCTTTCATCACTCAACACCCGGAGGGTGACATCACACTTGAGAATAACGTAGAAGTTTTACGATGCTCGGCTATAGGAGACGCCCCGCTGCTGTACCGTTGGTGGAAGGACGACGTCCCCGTCATGGACAGCTACATCAGCAGCAGCAACTATCGGTTAGCCGCCATCAATAGAAACGATGCCGGAATGTACCGTTGCCTGGTCAATAATCCAGTGGGTACCATTATCAGCAAAGTTGCCAACATTCAAGTTGCATGTAAGTATATCTTTTCTACTTCCTTCCCTCTGATATTAGAAGGGCAGAAATGTTTGCGTGGGAAGAGCTCCAAAGACACGAACGGCTGGCTACACACCCGGCTACACACCCGGCTACACACCCCGGCTACACACCCCGGCTATACCCGGCTACACACCCGGCCACACACCCGGCTACACCCTTGGCCACACACCCGGCTACACACCAGGCTACACACCCGGCTACACACACGGCTACACACTCGGCGTACTCGTGCCATGATATGGACAGCATCATAATTCCTGTCAGCAAAAATAATACAGAGAGTCATCACAAGCGAATTGTTTCCTTCTGTTTCCAAAAGAAAACGAGCCGTTACAAAATATCATCGGAGGGCATATATCTGTACGGATATCGATCACATTATTCACCTTGATTTGCCTATGCCAAAAAAAAGATTTATTAGCAACCACGAACGTTATTGTATAAATTAATCATACACCGTACATCCTTTTTTTCTTCTTTTTTAATTGCCCGATGGACTTTCAATGATTTCAGTTTCCATATTGAAGAAGGAGAAGGAAAAACAAAAAAATTAAAATTAAGAATAGAACAAAAGAAAAATATGGCAGGTGATTGTGCCGCTTAGCATTCCTTCATTATTAAACTATCTGACCGTTAAATTGGCTGGCGTCCGTAGGCAATATAACGTTTTGTATCCATAACTTTGGTATCCTGAGTGGCTTGCTTTATATATATACAATATAAATATATATACAATATAAATAGAAACACACAATATATTCTGTAGGGCTGCATGGTTCACTTTCTGACTCGACCTGGAATCTGACGTTATGAGTTGATGAAGTCACATGGGTTTAGTGCAAAGTTGTTGCATAGCGACCATATTTAAAAGTGATGGGGTAACACATGACATATGTAGGTTGGTAGGAGAGGTGGTTGGGAGAGGGGCGAGTGTGGGGGGGGGTCTGTTTAAGTTGTCCTGCATCCATGAAGCTGCATAATTGTCAGAATAATCTGAGAGGTTAAAACAAGTACTAGCAGTGGATGTCACATAATGATAATTAGGATTAAGCCATTCATGCAGTCAAAGTAAATGTGATAGATGGGGTAATGGGATGAGGAATGATTAGGAGGGGGTGGGAGGGGATGGGGAGGGACATATTGCAAAGAAAAAAAAAGTCTTTCAAATCTCCTAAACCATGGTTTTTAACTTTTTGAATAAAAGTTACTCTTTTTCTGGAATTTCCTTCCTTGCCAGAGGCTAGGTATAACCCTGTCTTAATTAAAATATTGACTATGTAGAAATAATGAAAAAATAATGGAACAAATATGTTTGGCGCCCTCATTTGTGTGTAAACTCTAAATAAGTACTTTACTTTTGAGATACTGTCATTTAGCTTTAGCTCTTGACTGAACCGATTTAAATGTCCTGATGTTCGTTTGTGTCTGATCTCCCTCGGTGACGAAACAAATATTCCTTTGTTAGTCATTTTACATTCCCTTTGGATGAATAGATGTATTTATCATTTTAAGGCTGACTATATGAAGAGACAGAGAGAGAGATCGGAGCGGGGGAAAAAATGGAATATGTGATACAAATACATTACACATACATACAATACTATTTCATCTCAATAAAAGTTAGGCTCAGTTTAGTTTGAAAGTAACACTCTAGAATTGGAACACTGAGCTTGCAAAAGGAAGGTTCAACAATTGTTGATCTACCCACTAATTTACTCAGTTTGAATGTTAGAATTTTGTAAGTGGAGCAATTTCACATCTTTTGTTATATATATTAATATATAAAATATTTCTTTATATTTGTGGACATAATCTCACGCAAAGGTTTCAGGCCATTCAAGCTGTGTGGGTTTTTCATTCATCTTGGTCCTCTAGGCAATATTTTACTGTAACACCTTCCATTCCATTAACTGATCTCATACCAATCTCTCAAAGTAGATGAATCCATAATTCATCTGCACAAGCATGGCGAGCGTCTATCTTATTTCACTACATGCCAAGAAACCAGAGATTCACCATATATGGTTCACACTAGATGGCTTTAATACCCACAGTGTCATTTGCCTTTTGCAGTTAACAACTACACTCACCCCCCCCCCCCCCAGTAAAAAGTTTTATCATAAATCTCAATCCTGGGCATTATTCTCTGTGTGATACAAAATAAATATATAAAAAGGTCTTTACAATTGCAAAGACCTTTAGTCGTCACCAAGAGTTGTCTGTGACCTTTGACCTTCCCTTTCACTGGCCGTCAAAGAGAAATATATAAACTAGAAAGGTAATAATAACCTTGTCCTCATAAATGTAGATCATTTGTCTACATTCTCCTGGCTTCATCTTAAGAAGAAGTGGAAGAACAGATGGAAGTTTAAGGGATATAGTAAGTCCTACTCGATCGGTATGGAATGAAAATGCTCGTTCCACGCCCAAATTCAACGGAGGGCGCCAACGTATCGGTCTATCTAGTTTTTGGAAACTACACTTGAAAAGCTGCTGTCTGTGACCGCACATCATGGCAACACGATGAGTTCAGCACAGTACAATTTCGTCGGTAGTTATTGAAGTAGAGACTTTTTGAAACAATCTTTTGACGTTTGAACATGCATGGTATATGCCAAAATATTTTGTGCTGCACCCCCCTCCCCCCCCCTCAAATGAAACTTGCCATGTCCAAAACATGATACATTGACTTTCATTGACTATAATTTACTACAAACTTAAAAACCAACCTCCTCCCCATATGTTGATCTCTAATTGCTGTGTCTTGCCACTACTTCCGAATATCTGGCAATGCCACTGACAGCTGGGAAGTAATTTCTGAAACTATTTAGCAATTTGTAACAGGTTAAAAATTTGGTGTTTTTTACCCAGATTACCTTTACAAATAGTTTCCCTGAAAAAATATTAAGTTTTTATAAAGAAAAGAGCTTTCTTTCCCTCGCCCCCTCCCTGCAAATCACCACTCATTGATAGTTTATCAGCATTCACATTCCTTGCCAAGTTAGTTTCATGGATGAAAGTTTACATGATTGGATCTTTCACACTTGGTGTATTCCTTTAACGGTCGATTTGCGGCTGTCAGTAATAAATATGAAAAAAAAGAAGAAGAAAAAAAAGGGTAAGCCATCCTCTGTAAGTTTCAGCAATATCTCTCTGACCCTGTCACCCAGGGAAAGTTTATTTAGCTAAGGTCTTTTAAATTTCTCTTTAATGCTTAGATAGATGTGGTGTGCAGCTATTTTCAATTTATTTATAATATTGCAGTTTACCTGGTACAGAAGCAATTGTGCACCCTCACAGCTCAATACTTTTTCAAAGGATAGACAACACATTCCGTTGTCATTAAGGAATGCGATAAATATCACACTGTCTTGATTTTTGTTTTCTTAAGGCATGTCTAACCATCCAGCCAGTAAATGTTAAATACTTTCCTCTGAAATAGCTCTAGGAATTATGCGGAAGGCAAGCGCCAAAGTTTACGTTCGATGGTGTGATGTCATTTTTTGCCGGGCAACCCAAGCTCGGCGAAAGGTCGTAATGTTGCTACGTCACATTTTGGAGAGAAGTACATTCAATATGAATTTTTCATTAACCAAATTGATTAAAATAAAAGATAACACCATAGGTAATTAGCTGCTCTTTATAATGTCTTTTCACTATCCAGTGAATAATTTATCCAGTATAAGCATCGCAAAATGCTACATGCGAAATGAGCTAATTGCTATACAAGTGCATAGCGTTTGTACACAGAAACAAAGTATTTTATTAGAGCCAAGAGAACATCACCTTCAAAAGTGCTATGCAAAAGTTTTACAAGAATTATTCCTTGATATCCACTTCATAGAGATGGTAAAATGGGTAATGGAGGGGTTAAGAATGGGAATTGCTGGGGAATCACTCTTGAAGAGCAGAGGAGAATAAGGAACGAGGATGTGGTAAGGGATAGAGGGTCAAGTTTTGATTGTTTGCATATTTAATCAGTTCATGGAAGATTTGTTAAAGTAACTAATCAGAGGTCAGAGGTCGATCTTTTGGATCCACTATCAGGACTGGTGTGGAAGGAATTTGATTGTTAGAGACCTTGTGCTTCATATGATTATGATTTTGTTTTCCCATGCCTTATCATATTTGTATAAAGTTTAGTCAGACTGAGGAGGGCAAACGAGTGGACATTATGACTTGAAGGGGCATATCTGATGGAATACTGTCATACTGGACCACTTGGAGTGAAGGGAAAAGGTGTGGACAATATGCGGAGAAGGCACAATCTGGAGGGATACTGTCATAGTGTACCTCCCAATATCGCACACTATGTGGTAACAGTTGACCTCAATTAATCCATTTGATTATTTGTTTCCATCCACAGATATGGGAGAGTTCCCAACTTCGGGCACCTCACTTTCACAGATGGCTGGTAATGCTGTCATAATCTCTTGTCCAGAAATAGGTAAGAACCATTTCTGAATTTACTGTGTTAATGTTCAACATCCCCCGTTGGACCTTTTGAGGTTACGTCCTCCTACAGGATACCGAAAGTTGTTGCATCATATTCAAAGTGAGAGGAGACGGGGGAGGGGAGGGGGAGAGGAGTATGATGGAGGATGGGTGGATTTGGGTAGAGTTGGGTAGAGTGGCAGATGTAGATTCCTTAACAATGGGAAAAGTTATTCTTTTGTTCCTAAATTCCGTAGTCTTTTGTAATTTTCTCATACTGCTGCCTATTGACAACAGATCCGCCCTTTTCTTACGTATAAATCCTGGTAAAAACTTATGGGGAGCCTCTCGCTCTTGGGAAAGTACTTTATTGACACACCGAATAGAATGTTATTCACCACTTATTTTTACACTTGTTAATGCGTGTGTGTGTTGGTATGATCTTCTTAATCTTGAAATGAGTTAAATTATGTGTGTCGCTTGCATGGGACTAGCAGTAACCTCTTTTTTTTTTTATGATTTGAAATTTAAATTGAATTCATTTCTATATGTCTCTCGGAGTTTTTGTCCAGAAAATTGATGATTCAGAATGTCTGATATTGTGTTCAGAGGGGGCACCAAATAGGTACTATGATTAAAATGACAATATGAACCAGTTATCTTTGTCATCAACAAGAGTAAGAAAAAAAGGTAAAAAAAACAGCCATCATAAATATTTATGCATTTTGGTTCATTGTGCATTTTGCTCCTCTATTTCCCCCTGAGGTGAACAAATATGCTTGGGAGGGGGGAGGGAGGGAGGGAAAGAAATTGTGTATAAACGACTTGATTTAAATTTGGTCGGCCATTCCCGCGGCAGCATTCGTCGAAAGTGCGGTGGATGTTGCCTCCCTCAACTAGGCTAAAAGATTGAGATGGTGAAGTCAAAATGAAGGCACTAATTTGGCATTGAACGACCTGTCAAAGTTGTAAAATATTGTAGTTTTAATAGCTGGAGAAATGTGTGGATGAAGTCTCCATTGTGTTGTTGATGTACCGTTGATAAAACAGAGAAACAGAGATGAGAAAGAAATAATTATGAAGGAATAAGACAATTTGACAGCTGATCACTTTCTCTTCATACCTATCAATTGATGGCAGTAAAGTTTTGACGACTAGAACATATTAGTTTGACAAGTTGTTAACTTGAAGAAAGAAAAGAGAGAAAAAAACGAAAAACCTTTTTGAGTAACATTGAGACACTCCATTGTGAAATACAGCCAACTTAAAGACTCCAATTGCCGTAAGATTGGCAGAAATTCCTACTAAGACTTATCCCCGTTGTCGTCGTCGTGTGAATATTCCGTGGTCAAGATAAATGAAGTCAGAATTGCAAATTAATTGGCACCTCTGGATGGTGAAACGATCCCAACGGTCAGGAACTTGACAACTGGAGAGAATACTTCAGACTGGCGTGAGGGTCAAGACAAGGGCTGCAGAAATATCACGAGCTGTTGTCAAAATTGGAATTATTAATCTCAATTGATGCTCTGTTCCAAAAAAAATGTATGCCCACATATTAGTAAAAGATATGGATGAATGGGTGCGAGGAGGGGGGAGGTGAGAAGTTTTGCTTACAGCATAAGTCAAATAAAAATTGTGAAAATTTGGATCATATGTAAAGAGAAAAGGAACATGCCATCAAAGGAGCGTATAGATGTTTGTAATCTACCTTTGCAGAATTTTTCAGTGTCTTGACTCTGACAAGTTTACTTATGGCCATGATATCCAAACAAGTAATATTTCATGAAACTGACCGTAAAGTCAAAGAAATTAAGCAAATTTTTTGAAGTAGATTTGGAGTATCTTTTTACATGGTATTAAAGTCTATGTGTGCCCACCCATTTTCCATGGATGATGGGGAAGGGGGGGGGGGGAGGAAGGTGGCAGGAGTGAGGCCAATGTGCAGTGATGATGAAGTAGTCACCCGTGGTGGCCGAGAGACTTTAAAACATTAGTACGAGAGGAAACCAAATCGTTCTGCTTCCCTCTCAGAGCATACTCTCAAATAACAATGTATCACACTAACAGAAAAAGACATCATCACTAGTTTAGAGAAAAAAAGATACCCTCAGGCTAGCTCACATGAAATAGAAAAAGAAGAAGAAGAAGGCTATGCACTTTTAAACCATTTGGGACTGCCCTAGTTTTGTCAACATGTTTTTAAGGTAAGCAGGAGGAACGTTAATGGGAATTCTGAGGGACAAATCTGGTATCGGAGACTGACAGTTTTTGGCTGGTTTATCGTCCTAAACGTCGCGTTCTCCTCTCCGGAGGAACATGTTTGTAATCGTATCCTCTTCCTCCTGATACCCGCGGATGAAGATGGATGATACCGGTAACAGATCCTCTGCGAAATGTGATCCAAGAAAGAGCAATAAAACTGCACTGTTAACGTTATTCTCTCATCCCCGGTGCTCAGGGTATAGATGTGAGAAAGCATTTTAACGTAGATATTGCCTTAAAAATCATCGACTTTCTCGTCACACTCTCACGGTTTCACGACTGCAAATCGTTTCGAATAAGAAGAGATTATAGATTCCCGTGATCAACAACTTTTTACCTACGTGTATGTAGATAGTCTGTCTTCTGGAGGTGGCAAGATTGTAATCATATTGCCATCAGCTTCGTTTCTGCCAAAATTAATCTCAATATTTTATTCTTTGCATACTAATTGAGACAAAGAGACAGAGAGTGAGAGAGAGAGAGCTGGATAGAGGGAAATAAAAGGCTGTTAATTCCCACTTATCATTCAATCAGAAAGTTGATGTGTAGGCATTTTGTACAAATGATATTAATTCCATTTTCATTGTGAAAAGGCATATGGAAAGCATTATGATTGCTGAAGGAAAAATGTCAAAAAGATATAATTATAAGATTTTGATGTTGAGGGGATGTGGACCATCGTTAGTGGTCATGGAACCATCTGGTTGTTGACCTCGTTTTCCCTTTTGCGTCCCTTGATCATTACAGGATAGGTGTGATCGTAATAGGGTATGACTGATAATAATAATAATAATAAATGAGACTTATATAGCGCCAAATCAGTAAACAAAAGTCACTGCTCAAGGCGCTTTACAAAGAAAGTAAATTAATTTACAAAAGAACAAGTGAAAAAATGGGTCTTAAGTAGACTTTTGAAAGTAGAAAGTTTATAGCATGTTCGAATGTGATCTGGTAACTTGTTCCAGAGATAAGACCCAGAGTATTCAAAGCTTCTGTAACCATAGGTCTTCAAGCGTAAGACAAGATTGGTGGTGATAGGACAGGGTAGGTGATGCAATGTGATAGGACAAGATGGTGGTGGTGATGGGAGAGGAATTGTGGTCCATGATAGGACAGAATACCAACTGAACACAAGTGAGGGAGAAGTCCACATGTTACACCATATACTGGTTTGGATTTTCCATTGCTGAGGAAAAAAAAGAAAATTAAAATTCAGCAGAATTTAGCCACTTTGCAATTCTTTTTTAGTTGTGAGCCTGCCCTTGATGCACTTGAAGGATAGAATCCCTTGAATAAGGCAAGTGGTATTACAGTACAACCTTCACTGAGAAGCTATAAGTTTATATTGACTGGTTAGTCACTTTATCAAAGTTAATTATTTGCCTTCCAGGCATTCATTGTTAATCAATAATAATGAAGGGATGCAGAATAAGTTTGTACACATATATTACACATCCCTTCTGGATATAAGTTAGTCATAGGTTAAAGGCAAAAGTTGTTTCGCTTATAATCACTTTCTGTAGGGGAGCCATTTTCCATAGTTTGGTGTCATTTCTCTACAAATAATTCATATACTGTTGTAAATCCCTCCAGTCTGGTTGGCCAGAGATAAAAGTTCTTGATTATTAAGAAAGATATTTGGACAAAGCAAATATTCAAAGCAGGGCATCAAATTATCAAACTCATTATTGTTGTTTTATATTTAATTTGTTTAAACTTTCACTAATCACTTATAAATGATGGATAGGTCTTTGTAACTGACTAAGAGGGAAGAAAGTAAATGTTGTCGCCAATATTGGGAACAATTGGTTTTTAATACCTGAAGCATAGAAATAGGAAAGTACCTGTAGATAAAATGGGCCCAGGGAAGGGGGGGGGGTGAGGAGCGGATACATGCTTGTGATATGTAGCTGTGAGTCCGCTTAATATTCACAGGTGCAGATTAGTCTTATAGGGAATTATGTTTAATTTTTTAAAATTGATTTGACTGGAAAGGTTGATGAACATGTCCTCTGACTTCAACCCATTATTATTGTTAATATCCTTCTCTTGGCATATAGGTGTCAAATATGCCACCTGGTAGGCGATTGCTAGAGCCGTTATTAAAAGGTTACACTTGTCAACCTAACAATAGACCCGTCAATATGTACCTCCTTTGGAATTCCGTGTACTGTTTGTCTACTCCTTTCACTCATAGCCAGCCCCCAAAGGGGACAGTTTGTGATATGACATTATATATTTAGTGACACAATTAAGTGCATTATAACTAAAGCTTGACAGAAAGACAGTAGTTTGTCAGTGTCCTAGTTTCATCTTGTGTAAGACCTTCTTAGATATAAAGTAGCAGCCCTCTTGACAGTAAAGTTCAAAAGCTACACAACCAGCATCTTCTAACCACTTGTCCTTGGAAAAAGTGCAACAAAAGCATCAACTTCTGTATTTAATATTTTTTTTGTTCATTTGTTGTTTGTATAAACTACTTTACGGATATTGGATAAACATGCATGTTTCAAAGTATTGTATATTTCATATCGATGGAAAAAAAAAATTTTTTTTACCGGGAACTTTTCTTAAGAACTTGTCTTTTAACCTAGTAGACATCCTGTCCGTCTTTTACGCAACGGTTTTAACTACGAGGGAATTACATATTCAGGCCTTTGTGGCAGTCAGAAGGAAGATTGCAGAAAGTGCATTTTTGACTGAATTTGTCACAATAATTAGCCTTGTCCACATTTGAGACAGGAGAATCGGTTACCGCAAGGTGCATCAACATCCTAAAACCTCTTTCGAGGAGGATCCTGATCCTGCAGAGGTGATCAAGGTTGTAGTGTCAATGTCTGGGTATCACATGACCTGAAATCTCCAGTTACTTGCCCCTCCTCACTTCCCCATGAACACCTTTTGCAAATTGCAAAATGCTGTAGTTTTCGTTCAAGTTAATATCCACCACCTGTTCTCATATATGGACCCATCTGGGCTCTCCTTTATTCCCTACTGGAGGAAAACAACATCCTGATCTCCCCTCCCCCCCCCCCCCCTTGTGATCTTAAGTGCGAGCCAGGCGATTGGCCGACCAATGAAGTGAAAGATGATGACGAGGTACCTGAAAGAAAGTTGTTAGCTCTGCAAAATTTCTTTCTGAGAACGAGGAGATTAAGACTTCATTAATTAAACCACAAAGGATTGAAAGTGATAATTAGACAAAATATTAGATTAATTGGTTTGTGTTTCTATTTCTTTGTTGGGTTCTGGCTGTTCCCACAAGTCAACCGTTATAATCAGGTAAATGGACTTGTAATTTGCTTAATAATTAGTTAGTTTGATAGGTTGATGGGTATTGTTTTAAATTGTGAATTTGACACGAACGATGAAACAGAATTATTCCCCAGACCAAAAGATACTTTCATTCTTTCTAAAAAATTGATTCTTTTAGGCCTCATCTCAAGTATTATGCTAACTGTCTACAGTCTAAGAGGCTTTCCTTAAAGCAGTGGTTTTGTGTTTGCAAAGTCAATGACTCCCATCAGCCTTGGACATTAAACACAAAAGGTTGCTTTTCAAAGTGCATTTACCATAGTTTATGGCAGTACACTTGTTGCACTCCCATAGCGTAATGTATCTGGGGTCTAGCCTACTAATTTGCATATTAATAAGACTCTTGGTGGAAACTCCCCTCGCTCATTAAATAAACCTGACAATTTACGTAGTTCAAACAGGACAAAAGGAAGATGAATAGAAGTGAATTTAATACCGACTACATGACTCCGACAAGAAGGCATACATGTCATACATTTATACAAAACAATGCCCAGCAATTTACAGAAGAACTGAGTTGAAACTATTTCTTTATGAATTAGGTATGCATTAGAATTATTACCATGTAATAAACATTCAGTAGCATTTTGAACATTGATAGAAGAATATATATATTTATATTTTTATATATATA
>JAIPMN010001989.1:24786-37727 GCA_020650975.1 Apostichopus californicus | reverse complement strand
CAGGATCAAGGTCAATGTTGCTCCCAATGTGCTTGTATATATGCAAGCATCTGTCCTATACCTACAGCCAGCTCACCACTCATTTGACCGTATAATCTTGTCAAATGTGTTCGCTGATAAATTAATCCATAAATCATCCTTATGACTGCTTATTTGCTTTGATATGCATTTGCAAATGCAAAACACAAATCAGCACCAAATTGGAGGCCAGGCGACGTCATCTGTCGTTGCTCGGCCAAGTTACAGCAAGTCCGAGATAATGACAAATTCTTTGAATTATGACTTCGCTGCCAGTGACTGATAACTTTCAAGGGCCATTTACGCCACAAATATGACAGGTTTTATTGGGGTCTCTCGTTTAGTAAATGGGGTGAGAATAATTATTGCTTAAATTTGGTGGGTCAGGACCACGCTACAAATGACAAATGTACGCAGTCAATCAAATTGTACTGCTTAATGACAGGTAAGATAAAGTAATTGATGTTTAGAAGTACTTTAATTCGCATCTCTTAATAACGTCATAAATAAGAAAGATTTGGTACAGAATACTTTAAAAGAAGTCAAATAACTAAAGCATTTATTTAGACCTGAATGCTTATTTAGACCAACAACAACAACAACAAATTTAACAGGTTAGGCTAACTGAACCATAGAAGGTTGATCATCTTGATGCTAAAACAAACACATCCTCATGTTGATCTAATTTCAAGAAAAAACTACCAGCATTTAATTTTCCACACAAGTTGAATTTATTGAAAATTGATTTTTCAGAAAGATGAACAGATGATTCCATATCAGGCTGCTTGATAAAGTTACAGGGATTTTTTCTTTCTTCTTTTTTTGGCAATTTTCATAAAAAAAAATAACATATTGGAACTTTAAAAAACAAGACTACAAGTTATAAAGTTTAGTTATACTCTTTAGAATTCTCTTGAGGTGTCTTTACACTTTTCACAATTAGTAATTGTCACAATTTCTTTTCTTTTCTTCATCACTTTTCTTTTGTTTTTTACAAATAGGGACATTTTCCGATGGCAAATATAAGCTCTAACTTAATCTCAGCTTTTTAATCCAACATTATATATATACCTACCAGCCAGGTTGTAATAAAAATTTCTCAACTCTGTGTCACACATGCCTGCATATGTGCTTTATAGAACTAATTTTATCCTATGTGGTATTAATCTAATTTTGGTGCAAATCTATCATCTTAATTCCTCCAGTATTAAATTTACTGATCCATATTTTCAGGGGTTATTGAACATTAGAGGTAACATTTATATACTTTCTCATAAGAGTAACTGCACTTTATAACTTTAAGTGACTGTACTTTGATACAATAATAATGTATTTGTTCTGTTGTCACGCTTTCTATTTTTAAATTTTTTTTTCATTAGTCTATGATGTCTGTAAAGTGCAAGTGCATTTTATGCTTTTAAGGGGGCCAGATTTAAAATTGAAGATATAAATTGCTAGGACATAAAAGTTGAAATGGATCAATTTATTCCCAAGTGAATCAAACACCAAAAATAAATTAGTAAAAAAATGTTCTTCTATTAATCTGATTCTGTCAGTCAAACCTATATAACTGTTGCCATTAAAATCATTAAAAAAAATATCTTAAAGCAGCCTTTCCAGTTTAACCCCCCTTATTTCTGTCGATTGACATATAAAGCTGAAACTTTATTTCATCTATAAGGGATATTGCTGCAAACTTATATCGGAAAGTCTATTCACTGTTAATTTGTAAATAACTAGTTTCAAAAAGTTTTTTTACTAAGTACAGTGAGGACTTTATAATAATTCCATTTCACTTGTGAAAAGTTTTGTCACAAAGACATTTAAACGATGTACTTACACTTTAAGGTGATTACAAAATTTCATAACCTTTGGCTTTTACTCATCTCTTGAACCAGAATGTGACTACAGTCAATTATATACCTATTAGTGAAAAGCATTATTACTGGAATTGAATGTTCAGTGGAATAGCAAAGAGGAGAGTCAATGCACAAATCTATCTTAAATTGCACGAACAGTGAAAGTTTGGCTAATGGTCCTAAAGAATTGACTGCCTTGACATCCCTACAGAATGTGCCATCATCCCCTCCACTCTCCTCCCCTCCCTTCCCCTCCCTACCCCTCCCCCTTTGTATCTTATTTTGCACCTTTGACACTCTCAGATCGAGCAATTTACTTCGCATTAATATTTAAAATTGCTTCATCTCTAAATAGTTTCATACATTTTCTGGGAATAATGTGCATTAGAATCTCTGGTAAATGAACATTTCAGTCTATTTATTTATCATTATTTTAGCGGCTTTAAATGTATATTCCCTCAAATTGCTAAACCTGCCCTTGCATACCCATCCCACCCCTTCCTCAACCCCCTCCCCCCCCCTTCCCACCGCATCTTTCATTCAATATGCCTCTCTTGTACATATCATACAGATAAAGCTGTGTATAACCTTCTTTCCTCTACTTGAACAAAACCCTTTAAATTGTTCCTTACTAATAAAGTAACCCAAAATTTGTTTCAATAATGTATTATTATATTTCATTTTGGACGAATTTTTGAGTTGTCTCTTTAAACTGAATTATACACCGCATCCTTAAAAACAAAAGTAATACCCGTTTGCTGTGTCACCAGAATTGACGCTCCAATTATTTATGCTCGAGTCCATTCCTACTGTCGTTTTTTTTTCTCTCTTTTCTTTTCTCTCTTCTTCCTCTTCCAATTCGATGACTTGAAACAATTTAAAAGGAATATTGCCCGAGACAAGCAGACAGTTAGTCGGAGAGAAACATGTTAATTGCATTCATCAGCTGCAGGTGATATGGAGCCTAATCTCTTTAGACTAAACTTAAAGAGTATAACTCTGTCATTTCTTCCTAACATTGCATCTGGTTGCTAATATCAATGATATATATTTATATTTTTGGTTTTTGTTATATGACAAGCGAAGGATATGGAGGAAGGGAGGAACAAATGGGATGCGTGCAATTAAAGCGAGAACAATTTGATCTAAAGCGGATGATGTGCCCATTGTTTTCCTTTTTTCTTTTCTTTTTTAAACACTGCATCTATAGCAATGAACATTTCTTAAAGTATGCAAGAGGATAGTTAAGTGTTTATAGACATTAACAAAATACATGGGGCTATAGGGAAAAGGTACGTACTGTCCAAGCTTCCCACTCCAAGCCCCCCTCCCACCCCCACCATGGGTGACAACCCTCAATCGATCCACAGGCAAGATGATTGCTTTAAACCAATGAGCACTATTGTCACTTCATATTGTTGTTGTGTAATTTTTCATTGGACCACATTAAAGCTATATGAAAGAAGATATACCCTAAATTTGACAATTTTTAGTTCCTGCAGTCTAATTTAACTTCTAACTTTAATAGTAATTAAATACATAAATTACTTGTTTCTTAAGAGATATTTCCTAAACAAAATGTCTTGATATCATATAGACAAGGAATCCCATCTTGAATTGAAATGAACACACTCCGATCATAAATGGCGTAAATTAAACTTATGTACCCTTCACCATTATGACAGAAAGAGACATTTTACAACTCTGGCCAGCCACAGAGACAATTTCCACAGAGCATTGCTTGTAAAATTCACGACCAGATGGTCAAGGTATAAGATTCTTAAACATGGGCTGCTTCTTGTCTATGGATGTATAGTGTATCTATAGTGTGGGTGGGTGTATATATGATATCAGTTGGATATCAGGTATACTGATACACAACATGTAGACGACCTCCTGTTCCTGTTGTACTCACACATAAAGGGTAAAATCGTTTCGACTGTATGATTCATTTGTTGCTCTAACGCACATATTCCCCGAAGAACGATGGAGAATAATTCCGTCCATACATTCGTGCAATTCTTTCAGACTGTGATTGAAGACTGATCATGTCTCTTATAATGGATAACATATCATAAGTTAACGGTGCAACATGTTCCATTGTCGCGGTCGCTGCTGCAATTCCGAGAGATAAATGATCCATAGTCTCGTTTTATGAAGGCATGACATTAAACAATTTAAAAAAAAAGAAGCCATTACTCCATTAAAAAACACTTAAAGATAATAACATGATAATCTTTTTGAACAAAGATACAAAAACAGAAATCAATTCCTATGACTGGCTGAGGGATGGTGGATAAAAGTTTCTGCGGTTAAAATGAACTGGAGACTAAGTACAGGGGTGGGGTGGGGGGTGTCTTTATACAAAAGCATCCAAAGTAGGAGGGCAAGCAAGCTTCCTGTTTTCCAAACACTGCTTAACTGTACAAGGACTTAACAGTTTCATCCGGTTTACGATAACAAAAGTTAAACTGGTTAACTGTCCTATTCAAACAGTGATTCCTCGTAGTAGATTTTATTTACTGATCTTATTAAATAGTTGTCCTATGGATGTAGAAGGCCAAATTAATGCTCCATGCTTCATAGGTAAACATGGTTATCCGAAGATCCTCCTGGGTTATCAATAAATGATTATTCAGATTTATCCATTAATCCATGAAAAGTCAGCTTGACATGCAGTTAGGTATCTACTGTAGAATTGATCAGTAAATGTTTCTGAGCTGTGTATACTTTTAAAGAGAGAGAGCACAGTTTTTTTTTGTTACATGAATTTACCAGAGGAGCAGGCAAATGCTCCTCCTCTTGCCCATCCCCTCACCCCCCCCCCCCCCATTTCCTGGGGATACCATGGGACATGACCGTAAACGAAGAGTACCATAATCATAATACAAATATAACTGAAATATTTATCTTGTATTCTCATCTTGTAGTCTCTTGTCAATGATGCACAGAGCTTTCAAACAAGAAATAAAGACATACTGATCCAGTCAAGCAAACTTCTTTCAAATGATTATTATATGGCTAATTTGATATTCTAAATTACAAAATTTAGGCAAGAGAGATCCATTAATTACCTTCATCCTTTGCATTTTAAATGCTACACTTTTACACTATATCTATGTGGATCTGATGTGGAGTAAGAAGAGCTAACATTTATATGTTACCCAGTAAATACAAATTGATATACTTCAATTAAGTGTATATGTAACTCCACATGTCATGAATATTTGATCTAGGGTTATGCATGTTTCATTAAGGAGTGTTACCTCAGTGGTTAACGCCGGTGCCTTCCAATCATAAGGTCCCCGGTTCGAGTCACTCCAAGATCAATGTATGTCGTCCAGTTACAGAGTTGTTGACAATTTACAATTCATAATCATGGACGTTAAATATGAATCTAAGAGACTGACTTCGGTCAGCTTGCGGCTTTGATAAGCCAATGATGGCTTCTTTGCGAGTTCCTGCTTGCAGGAGGATCTAAAATACATACATTTAAAAAATCCCAAAACACCATAATTTCATTTTGTCGCTCTCCCTCCGACAACCCTTCCTTTTACTGGAGTTCTATGCAAACCAAAATTGAGCTTTTTACTGTAGTTTTGATTCAGATCCATGTATCATTTTCCATCACTCCCTGTGTATATATATACATTCGAGCATATTGCATGCAAAACTGCATTGTAGTATTCATACATATACTAGTAGCATATCAACAACAAAAATACAACCATCTTCATCAGATGAATAATTATTCAGCTTCATAAAATTTACAAGTACATATAGTAAAAGGATATCCAAGGAAAAGTTATAAATCTATTTATGATGAACACGCAACACAGTTAGTGGAAATTGAATATTGAAACAATATAATACATCAATATTATATCCATCAGCCACTCAAAAGACTGCCGGAAGGTACATTATGTGATGTTTGAGTCTAGGGACACTGATGTTTTCATTGACAGGAAATTCAAGTTGATTAACCAGGCCTTGTCAATTTGACAATTAATTCTAAATTTACTCTTTAATGGGCAAAACACTGTTAACATATATTTTTCTTTACATAAAATCTAATATTTTTTATGGTTGAAATCTAAATTCCTCTTTTAGTTGATGGTAAAAGACATCAAATAAAGTCTCCCTGATGAATAATTTTATATTGTCTGTTATCATCCGGCACGTAATCAGGTCTCTTAATATCCACTTCACCAGCAGGTTCGAGTGCCCTGAGAAACGGAGAAGCAGACACCGCATCTGTTTCATCCCTCGCTCGTAAAGTTTCCTCTTATAGCTTTAATAAGCCGATCATAATGGTTCGCTGCTACAATGTGCATTCATCTGATTGTGTCTTATTTAACTGATGGTTAATTACCAACATTACCATTCATTAACCTAGCCAAAGAGACTCCTTTCTCTGTGTACAGATCAGCTCTGCACAGAGAATGAAGAAGGAAAAAAAAAGAAAAAAACCTCATACCATATTATAAAGCTCAACTGGAGGTAGGATATTTCGCTGAGTTAATATTTGTTAATCTGTCAGTGTCTGTATCGTAGATTTCCAGTCCAAACGGTTCGCTACCCATCCATCTCCGCTCCTTATTAATTGGCGACAGTTTTTAAGAATGAGGTTATCGTTAATTCATACAGCCAAGTCGTCTCCAAGCTGAGTGATTGACCAAGATATGTAGCTCTATTTAGAAATGCACCTTTTTCTAAGAGACTGAGGTCATGAACCTAAATCTGGCCTTTTTTTTTCTTTTCTTCTTGTGAAATTATAGGCTAGATGTAGATTGCATGAGGAGAATTAGAGACTTGAAAATTTGGATTTCTTATTTCCCCTGGTTGTTGTGCAAGAGATAATTCTTTTAAATATTGCATCTAATTGAATTTAAAGTTGTATTTCCATTTGTGACATTTGTAGCAAATTTAGAAACGAAAGGAATGTTTTATCTCTCAAGCTTGAGGAAGACTTACTTACAAAACAGAGGTTTGAAGATGGAGTACATTACTTGTAACTTACTAATGGCACGTGAAAGTCCTTTCCCTTAACAGGGTAAGAGATTACAAGTTCCCCAACACTTTCGTAAAAGTTCCTTTGCAAAATTCTCGACTAATTTATAGATGGAAGGAAAGGTTTGTTTAATTCTAACAGGTTGATCTTACTAAATGGTGTGTGAAAGTCATTTCGCTCGACAAGTATTAAGAATACCAGTTCCCTAGTCAAGTTGAGCTGAATCGAGTCACTGGTCATTAGAAACTAGAGTTCACATAGCAACCACAGTCTTCCATTTGATTTCAAATACATTTCACCCAGTTTGTTCGATTCAAATGCAAGTCGATTATGAAACCACGTTGTGAATGTATTAATTATCAAGAATGTCAAAAGTGGTGAAAATATATATCCAAAATCTATCCTCCCATCTCTACAAATACTGTATCAAGTCATCTCTTAAATCAAACCAAAATTACGTAGAAGTTGGAGGATATTTCATTAAAGTAATGTATCATATATAATATAATATAATATAATATTATATTATAATATATAATAAATATAATATAATATATTATATATAACGATATCTCGGTGAAGTAACGTACGACAGAGCATCATGATACACTCTATCTTTGATATTACACTTGGACGAGAGTCAGCTCATTCACCATCCATAGCCAACGAAAAGGTCAATCGTATTTAACAAAAATAAATGACTTTATGACCTAGCTGTGCCAAATTCTTCTACATGACTTCCCAGTCATCTGGACTCTTTGTAACATGAGAGCGCTCACAATTAACGTCGCAGATTGACATTCGGGTTTTCTGCGTTCCAGAAAAAGCCCCATCCAGGTCACGCGTGGCCGTATGAGAGCAACAGACGACACTATATTAAACATAATCAAACTCGGATGAGTTGATTCCTTATAGGAGGACATGACCTATGGTATGAAATTGCAAGAAGGTTGATTCTATAACCTCCATTCCCTATAGCTGCTGCCCTGCAAACTGTGTAGAATAACAAACAGTATACAGACTGATAATATGCACTGCAGCATCATATTGGACATAATTTATATATTATCAAATTTAACATTTAAAATTTAAAGTTAAGGCAACATAATTCTGATGGGACGGGTAGAATAGAGGGCAGAGGATCCGTACAATTTGGCAAAAATTTACACTTAATTTTAATAAATTGAAAGACATAAAATGTACAACAAATATTGATTACTACGTTACAAACTTATGTTAAAAAAGAATGAAGAAACTTCAAATTTCACTGATTGAAATTTAAGTTCTGTGAAGTTTATAAGATATATAGTTTAATTATTAAATGCAGACAAACAGGATTGGATGGGACATGGGAAAGGGCTGTGATAGGATGGGAAATGGATGAGATATGAGATATAGGATGGCGATATAATGAGGCTATAGCGGCATGCAAACACATTTCTTTATGCATCTACATCAGGATACTGTAGCTTTCTTTGAAATTTAGTGTTTACCAACCCCCGTTTCCCTTACTGCATGAACAGATGTTGGCCTACAAAGCTTTCGGAGTAAGACATCTGTTTCCTACATCAATATATATGATCCCAATGGCTCTCTCAATATTAACTGTAGCTTTCTGGGAACATTACTCAATATATCCCTGTATACAGTAATCCCTATGTCACAAAGTAAGGCATGTTTCTCAAGGGAAGTAACTGGAGGCAGTATGTACCCAAACATGCAGTCTGTTCTGAAACAGTCGAGTGCATGATGTGTCCGGTCTATTATAAATGTTCATATTGAGGGACACCTGGCTGGATTAAGAGTTCATCTTCCTCCTTCATAATCCTTTCTCTCATAATCTACCCCCTCCTAATCTACTCCCCATCACCATCCCATTCCTCAGCTCTGAGAATATGTACGTTGTCACAATGGGTAATTTTTCTGTACACTATTCAAGTTAACTACAGCACTATAGTCACTTAAAAAGTCCACTATATGACAAATTTAACACCCAAATGATGTGGTTCAAAGCCATAAATTTTCAACTAAAAAAAACAAAACAAAATACAACCTAGATACAAATTAATTTTCAACACAGCTGAGGACATGGTCACTATAAAATCCAATAGAATTTCCCAACTCATAGTAAATTTACTTAGTAGTGCTGTAGATAATGAATTCATCTTTTTATCTAAGTTCCTGAAAGTTGTAGTACTAGCTTCTATCAATTAATAAGATAATTCTATTAAAACAAAACAAGGAAAAACAAAACCTATAATATGTTTAAATTTTAGAGATGCAGAAGTTGATAAAGAGGTTGTGTTACTACAGGTAGATGATTTACCTTAAGAAGGACTGCCAGACTATTTCTTTTTATCAACCAGAAAAAGTACTACACATAAACCCATATGTAGACATAGACATCTATTGCAACACTGATAACATCGTACCCCAAGACAAATCAACTGCCTCAAGCCCTATACTCCTTTAATATACATATATATAGTAGCTATTTTTAGTAGCTAACAAAACTATTCTCCACATAAACTCAGACTGACATCCTACGTATCACATACGTTTCCACGTCTAATTCTATTAAAATTTTTGAAGTACAGTATCAGTTCACGAGATCAATATCAAGTTTCGCAAGTACAGGAAACGACTTAAAAGACATCTTTCCCACAAGACGGGCCGACCGTTTGAGGGGTCAGAGATTTAATTATTTTGCCCTTAACTGGATTATCTGAGGTGCATGACACCCTTAAAGTGATTACGTTCCGAGCGTTGCATCAATCTAGCGAAGTATCTTTGAATCGACACCAGTGACCGCCAGTATATTCAGGACTGGCGTGGCTGGATCCCAAGGATGAGCTCAGAGAGCTTTGTAGAGCTCTACATAGTGACAGTGTACTGATCTGCCTTGGAAAGGTAGAACGTGTACATTAATATCCCAGAAGACTTTAATTCAGATGATATAGTTGTCAACAATGGTTTTCTCTGCTCCATCAAGCATGTTTTATGCACAGAATTGTAAACAAAATCAAAGTAAAATAAAACTGTTAGCAAACTGCTTATCCACTAGAGAGCCTGTGTAAGAGAATGTGTAAAAGTAAGTTGGCCTGACGTTTCGATCCTAGCAGGATCTTCTTCAGAGGCTAAATGACAGGTAACAGTAACAGAAGGGACAAAAACATGCACAGAATACAGACAGGTTAATGAGCATGCTCATGTGTTTTTGTCCCTTCTGTTACTGTTACTTGTCATTTAGCCTCTGAACTTCTGAAGAAGATCCTGCTAGGATCGAAACGTCAGGCCAACTTACTTTTACACAGAATTGTAAACATGTAGATTAACATATGCCATGAACACTGCACAGACATTGTGAACGAATGGTACCTGGAAATTTAACAAGGTGTACCTATCTAGCCCCTTGATATGTAAACTCAAGCTTACTGTACAGTAGAAAAAGAAACATTCAAATTGCTGATTTACAAAGTTGTACGATTTCGCACGCTGTACATTAATTACCCTGTATTAAGCATGTAACATAATTCCTACCAGTCAAATATTTTTCCTCGAAATCAGGAAAGATTGGATCATGAACAAAACACATACACACGTACCAACATGCATACACGATTAAAATTGGCATTCCAGCTAACTTATATCATGAAAAGAATTTAAATACACCTGAACTAGTGGCTATAGCCTCTTTTCATCCACCCAAGTAAATTAATTAATTAAATTAAAGACTTTACACAAATAGGTTGTTTTTTCACCATTTTTTCTACAAACTGATTTCAATGTACTTATTATTGCAATGGTACAATATTAGAACAATTTATACAAATGCTCAGACATCTTGTAAATTTATGGATCTTTAATACAATTGAAGTCTAGACAAAATTATAAATATTTCGAATGAATTTTATATTGTGTTTAATGTCACAATCAACAGTGTCCAGGGTGACCAAAAATGTTGGGGATCAAATCACATTCATTAATTACTTGCTCATGATTAAGGAGTGTTAGCTCAGTGGTTAACGCCGGTGCCTTCCAATCATTTATAAGGTCCCCGGTTCGAGTCACTCCAAGATTAATGTATGTCGTCCAGTTACAGAGTTGTTGACAATTGACAATTCATAATCATGGATGTTAAATATGAATGTAAGAGACTGACTTGGGTCAGCTTGCGGCTTTGATAAGCCAATGAGGCTTCTTCGCGAGTTCCTGCTTGCAGGAGGGTCTAAAATACATACATACATTATTAATTGGCTCTAAGGTCACTGAGCCTATTTATCTTCATCGCAGTTCTATTATACCATTCCTCAAATAAATCCTGAATTTAAAAAATAAATCCTAAATGCTGCTTTAAACTGACAGTTGCTGGTAATCCAGAAGGACCCATCATACTGACACTTCAATTCTCCTTTAAACGTGCAGCTTTGATTAAGAACTACTTTGTTGAACTACTGTAGTAGTAATTGTAACAATGAGAATAAGATCGACCTACTAATAGATTAACATATGTAGATATATATATTACTGTACATATGATCTAAGCCTAAATTTGTCAAAATTTTATTGGGAGACATTTATACACAGCTATGCACTAAAAAAATGTATACACTTTCAGGTTATGTCTACAGACTCTACACACATAACAGATGTTCCTACATTAACAACCATCAATTGAGTAGAAAATGTCAACTTATAGCAATAATATCGTACAATCGACTCAGATGGTGCATGGGTTTAGTAGATATATCTGGTTTTACAGAACTATATAAAACTGTCTCTAAAAAGTATAAAACTTGAGTGTAACATAGCTACGACATGATGCGATATTTCTGAATAAAACAGGGCTGATATTTATGGATTGTCTGGTGGTCTGACATGAGTCAATGTCTGGTTGGTTTGACCACTATAAGACTGTCCGACCTGGGTCGTCCATGCAGAACTAGGACGTTTACTATAGAAGCCATAATAGTGTCATAGAACTGCCATGAAATACTGATCTTGTTGAAACCAACTCTGCTGGTAGACTAAAGTCACATCAAAGAATTTTAAGTCCTACTTGCCCAAGGCAAGTTGTCAAGAAATTCTCTTCAAAATTTAAATATAGGACCACGAACCTTTTCAAACACAAGTCATATAGATCTGTACTGTCACGATCGAGTGCATGCAGGTAAATAAGCTTTATAACAGACTATACATTTTAATATAAACATAAACTTTTGCGTTGGGGGAAGGGATATTATTTTATTTTGGGAAGGGTCTGGGATGAAACACAAATTTGTTCATTACCTTAGGAATACATTCACCCCTCCCATGTCCTCCCTCCCCCTCTGAATGTACTTTGATTATATAAAAATTGCACGTATCACACAAAAAATATTCTGTGGAAATGTGTATTTTTTCGTGATTGTTGCATTGTGCATTTGCATATATAAAAGATATGTTGTAATCCCTTCGCAGCTGCTTTCCAGTTTATAATATTAACCAATGAAACATGGAAGTGATCCATGCCGGTTACGTGTATAGCAAAACAAGGTACTGTGGCTCAGCTGACATGTACCCCATGCAAATAAATGGCTACAATTAGGAATTGCCACCAACAAAGGGCTGGATAATTAATTGGTAGCTAGAGCATATGAGGACTAGTAATCCTCAGGTCTCTGGTTCTAATCCATTCTAGCCAAGAAAAAGTTCTTTGCTCTTTTCCGAACATATTTTGTAACTGACAATGTAATATTCAAGCTGCTATGTCATGCATACTGCACTTAGGAATTGCTACCAACTAAGGGCTGGATAAATCAGTTGCTAGAGCATATGTGGACTAGTAATACCGAGGTTGCCGGTTCGAATCCATTCTAGCCCCCCAAAAAAAGTTCTTTGCTCTTTTCCGAACATATTTTGTATCTGACGACGTAATATTCAAGCTGCTATGTCATGCATACTGCACTAAGGAATTGCTACCAACTAAGGGCTGGATGAATCAGTTGCTAGAGTGTATAAGGACTAGTAATACTGAGGTTGCCGGTTCGAATCCATTTTAGGCCCCCCCCCCC